>CAUYRH010085343.1:0-18224 GCA_963574655.1 Perodicticus potto
TTGCAGCCGTCATTGTTGTTTGGCGGTCCCGGGCTGGATTCAAACCCGCCAGCTCAGGTATACTTGGCTGGCACCTTAGCCCGTTGAGCCACAGGTGCCGAGCCCAGAAGTTTCTTTATCTTCAGCCTTATACAAAGGTGAATTTCAGCAGAAGTGCTGGAGGAGGAAGAGTTAAGTTATACTGTCCTTTCCTTCCCTCATTTCCCCCACCACTCCCAGGATTCCAGTTGACAAGGCAATGTTAAAACAGGTAAATATTCCATTTATGTAACCTCAAGAATCAAATAGTGTTACTTAGAAATCAGAAAGAAAAGGTGTAATTGTCAGAAATAGAAAAAAAATATTGTATATAGATGATAAAAATATTAAGCATAAAATTGAGCTAAAAAATCTTGTAGCTAAAAGATACATTATTGAACAGCTCAGTTAGAAAATACACATATACCAAAAAAAGCTTTTCCAATATTTTTTCCTATTTCCATTGATTGCTTCTTAGAAGATAAAGACTTTTTTATGCTCATTGGACAATATCAACTCCTCTAATCCATACTACAGCTCAATGAGGTGGTTATTATAATCATATTACCTTAATCTTATGATCAGTTAACTTACACTCAGAAAGCATGTGATATTGCTTAAGTGGAAAGCAGGAAAATCAAATTTGAAGGGGAAGGCTAGGCTTAGGTAGTTTATACTCTTTATCTCCACTCTATACAGCTTCCTGTTAACAGACACTGCTATACAAGATTAAACAGATAGAAAATATAAGGAAAAAGTAAAAAATAGCTTCTGTAACAAAATAAACAGACATCAAAATACAAGAAAAGTTGTGTAGACTCCTTGAAAAAAATTACTAAATTTTATTCAGGGAAATATTTAAAAAGATAAATAAATGGAAAGGATACTTTTATAAAGTTTTCAATTACATTTAATTATTTAGTAAATTAAGACCAAATCAATTCAGGCTCTTGATAGGATATTTTCACCTCAAATTTCACAAGTAATTCAGAAGTCCAGAATAAATGGAGCAGAGTATATAGTAATAATAAAAGAAGTTTACAATAAATGTATATTTGTTACAAATATTTGATATTTATAATATGTAATATCTTAAAAAAATAAAAAGGAGCAAATAGAGCATAGTATATTTAGTTATTTAATAGATAAAGAAATCTTTAAATATTTATTGTATTTTCAATAACATGTTTCTGGGTCAATAGATCATCTCAGTGAAAACTAAAAAAGTTGAATACCTACTTATACCAAATATTTTTTAAAAATCAGAATGGATCTGAATTCTAAATATAAAATGAATGAATCAACAAGTACATGAAAGAAATAAAATTAGAATATTCATATGACATGGTTGGTGGAAGGGACTTTGCTGAAGAAAATAAAATTGCACACACAGACAACTTCTCTCTATATATGTATATGAACATATATGCATGTATGTATCTATAAATCAAAACAGTATGTATAATATTATGCAAACAATACATTCAGTAAACAATAGAAATGTATATGGTCCATAAAGCACTAAGTTTCATAGACTGTGAATGATTTGAAGAAGAAAAACTCCCCCAAATAAAAACAATAGGTGATATTCACAACCAACTCAGAAAACTAGATTTTAATCTCAAATGTCTAGATCAAAAATACTGTATTTAACTGGTGAGCACATACATTAAAATTAAAGTGAGATATTTCTTTCATACAAAACTGGCAAAGTCAAAAATGATAGCAATCTGCCTTTAGTAAGAGGACTACTTGTAATAGTAGGCGCATAACAAAGTTGTCTTTATCTCTGAACTAGAGGTATATTGAAAGTGAAGGATTGAGAGGAAAAGTAACTTTTCTAAGACTACTCAGTATGCATAAAAATAACAAGTATAAAAATAAGACTTCTACCAAACCCATGTTCTAAACAATTATGTTCTATAATATTTATATTTTTTTCAAAAAAAATCTGTTAGTGTGTTCCAAATATTAGAAGTGTTTATATTGACAATATAAGGGAGACAATAATTGGTGAAATATAAATATGTATTTTCTTTTATATTTATAAAAAATGTTGAGACATAACATTTATTTATTACTATCTAAATATTACAAGTGTAATTACCTAGAAGAAAAAGTGGAATTTATGTTTGCTTATCATGAATGACAGAAATGTGAGTTTTAATTTTTGATCCTCTAAATTTTACTTTCAAATATTTCTGTATGGATATAGTACTTTAATACATGTTCAAAGAAAACTAACATTTTACATTTGTAGGATAACATATAAGATTCACTATACATTCCCACATACAGGCATGCTTCAGCCTAAGATAATTTCTATAAGGGTTTAAATTTCCAAGAGCTATTTGAGTAATTTGGCAGCATCCCAGACATATGAGAAGGACAAGGAGAAGCAGCAAGAGATTCACACACTATTGACCTTACAAGAGCAGTGACACCATCAGGGGAATTGAGATCTGGCAGCTTCTAAACACCTTTCCATCACAGGATTAAACCAAGATTGCACGGTTTCATTAAGATGGTTTTGACATCTGTCTTAACTCCAGGAATCCTTCCATCACCTCCATATTTCATATTCCAGCCTCATTCTTCTCTCCACTCATCCATGGATCTTTAGCTTGGAATTTAAGACTTTGAATTAATAATGCTTGTTTTATTTTCCCAATCTTATGTCTCATAGCTATAGAATAAGAAACTTGGCAGAGTAGTCATCTCATGAATCTCTAAATATTGTATCAAAAATTTTGCCACTGCTTCTCTTTTTACCCTTGCATAGGAATAGCCTAGCAGTTTTATAAAGTCCAGACATAATACTACCTATTCAATTTTCCTTTTGACTTTGATAACCTTAATATCTGACTTCCTAAAACATTAATATCATCCAATAACTAAAATATTTAATACAAAGTCATTAGCATTGAAAACAGTCGTGATGGCTCTTTTGTAAACATGCTAGAGAATTTTACATTAAATACCAACAAGAAAACAATAATGAAATACAGAAAGTTCATGTACAATTGCATACAAACTTTATGTCCACCTGTATAAACTAATAAAAAGATACTATTATTACATTTTTCTTATACCTCCTTGATTTTTATATATGCCTTTTCAATTAAATTCTCAAGAATAGTCCTTACTTGTGCCTCCATTTCTTATGTACATATTTTGTGGGCTACTCAAATTTAGATAAATTTATTTCCCCTGCTTTATTCAACACAATCTTTGGCAAATAAGCTTCAATAATAAACTTTTTAAAACTCTGCCTGGTGACATCTCCGTAAACACCATATGATTCTCTCAATTGATGCAGAAAAAGCTTTTGAGCATTTACTTTCTGAGTGAAATACCAGTAGTCAAAGATAAATAAGACATCTTCAAATTATTTTCAATAGATACCAAAACAATTAAAAATTATACTCACTTAAATGGAAAGTCAGTTTTCAAAAGAAGGAAAAGAAGTCTATTTCAGAAAAAAGGCACTAATTTTCATTTTTGTTTTTCTGCTTGTCTTAACCTTTCAAAGGAGAATTGTAGGCTTACAGAATGGTCAATTCTCTGGGAAGTTTAAAACACAATCAGCTATAAACTGCTTTCACAATTAGCAAAAATGCTAGTATTTTTGAGAAAACATTTTTACATACAAAATTAAGTTTCATAATGTATTTTATGCCACTGAAATGTACATATGAAAATGGTTAAAACAGCAAATCTTATGTATATTTTACTACAATAAAAAAAGAAGGTTTTGTCCAGGGACTATG
Source organism: Perodicticus potto (assembly GCA_963574655.1). Lineage (NCBI taxonomy): Eukaryota > Metazoa > Chordata > Mammalia > Primates > Lorisidae > Perodicticus > Perodicticus potto. Next base: position 3,789 of record CAUYRH010085343.1, read on the forward strand.
GCTCACTCTTGTAATCGCAACACTTTGGGAGGAGGTGAGAGGACTGCTAGAGGCCAGGAGCTTGAAACCTGCCTGAGTAACACAGTGAGACTCCATTTCTACAAAAAAAAATTAAAAAATTAGCTAGGTGTGGTGGCATGTGTCTGTAGTCCCAGCTACTTGAAAAGTTGAGGTGGAAGGGCTGCTTGAGCCCAGGAGTTTGAGGTTGCAGTGAGCTATGACTGGAGTGTAGTATTTCAGCCTGTGTAACAGAATGAGACCCTGTCTCACAATAAAAATAGAAAGTCTTAAAAAACATCTAAGTTTCAGTGACTAAATACTGGTTAATAAACTGGGAAAATACTATTCTTGTTTAAGAATTAACAAATATGTTTTATGTACCTACTGCTCCATATGTTTGTAATACTACTATATGACACACTGTAAAAATTTTTTAAAAGGGCAAGCTAATAACGTGTTCAGATTTATTTTTAGAAGATATTTTAAGATTCTAGCATATTTTCCTTTATAGTAATCAAAGGTCTAGCTTAAATTTCTCTTCCTCCCTGAAGCCTTTTCTTCACTTTTTTTTTTCTCAAACTTTCCAGCATAGTTCATCAAGATATCATATTTGCTTATATTTATTTCTTCTGCCAAACCTTTCCATTAAATGCTGCAAAATGCAATATCCACCTGCCTGCTTGACTACTCCACTTAGATGACTAGCAGATATACACAAACATATCCAAAATACAGCTCCACTTTCCGCTAAACTCCATTCCTCCTGCTAGTATCCCCTATCTCAGTTAATGGCAACCCTATTCTTCCACTTGGCAAAACAAAAATTCTGATTTCCTTTTTTTGAGACAGAATCTCACCTTGTCACCCTCGGTAGAGCGCCGGAGCATCACATCTCACAGCAACCTCAAACTCTTGGGCTTAAGCAATTTTCTTGCCTTAGCTTCCCGAGAAGCTGTGACTACAGGCGCCCACCACAATGCCCGGCTATTTTTATTTTTTGGTTGTAGTTGTCATTGTTGTTTGGCAGGTCTGGGCTGGATTCAAACCCACCAGCTCTCGTGTATGTGGCTGGAGCCCTAGCCACTGAGCTACAGGCGCCGAGCCTGATTTCTCTCTTTAATAGTCCATACACCCCTGTCAACACATCACCACTCCCAACTTCTCAACATCTCCACTGCTACCATAATACTGTGATCTACCAGCATCTCGTCTGGATTATTACAATAGCCTAGTTTATTCTTTAGGTCCACTTTTCTTCCTTGCTGCTCTTTCAACACACTAGGCATGTTCCCGTCTAGGTCTACATATGTACTTGTTTGTTGTTCCTTTGCCTAAATATTCTTTCCACAGATAGCCTAATGGCTCAGTCCTTCATCTCCTCAGGTCTTCGTTCAAGCATCTTCTGCTCCAATAATTGTCTGCAGACAACCTTACTTAAACCTGAAATACCCTAATACTCCCTATCACCTTAGCTTAATTTTTCTCCACGGCACTTGTCATTATTCCACATATTACCCATTTTACTTACTCTGTTTTTTAGTCTATGTCCCCGAATAGGATATGCTGCACAAAGGCCAGGATTTCCATTTTGTTCAGTGGTGATTTCCCAGATCCAAAAATAAGGGCTGGGCACATAGTTGATACTTAATATTTGTTCACTGTATACATTCAGGAATGAATTTCTTGAATAGTTTTCTGGGTATTTTACCAAGGGAAGTCCTTTCCCCCCTACTCATGGAGACCCAAAACTGTATTTTCTACTTCCTTCAGAGACCATTTATCTTCTAGTACAGTGCATCATAACCAAGTATTAGATGTTAATGGAATACACATATCCAAAGGGAACGATTTACTTTTTATACATTTGATAAGGTCCATATGCTCCTTTCGTTTGCTACAAAGAATAAACTAAAATTAGGTTGGTTGGTTTCTGGAATACTTAAAAATAATAAAACTATGATGAATATAAATTTACCAAAGATTTCCACACTTAATGAATCATATTCTTCATGGATTGCTAACAAATTCAAAATGACAAAAGAATGACTAACATTCTTGGAAGAGATAAAGCTATCCACATTTTTATGAGATTGTGATAAATACCCTAATGTACCCTTAGACATTTCCACTTAGATGACTAGCAGACATACCCCAAAATACCCAAAACACAGCTCCACTTCTCCCTAAACCCCAGTCCTCCTGCAGTATCCTCTTAGAAGTCAGCTAGAGTAGATAATCACTTCTAATAAATGACCATTAACTTATTTTGACCAAAACATAAAATAGAATGCACTGTCATTTCTTAATAGCTGTTTTTTAATTAAACACTTACTAATAGCTGTAGTAGTTATTAACAATAAATAAAAAGGTCCAATATAATGTAAATCAGTATCAAGTAAAATAATTTCATTTTTATTAATATTGCTTGTTATTACAGTTGTTGATTTTTACTTTGTAAATGTGCTGCAGGCACCAAAAATGTTATTATTCTTAGTTCTAATAACTCTCCTACAATAATACAACTCATATTTTCAAAGAAAAATGTACTGCTATGATAAAAAACAAAATAAATCCAAAAACTATTAGATAAAATGAAATTTCCTCTGGAAGATGGTTAATGTGCTATTTTTGATCAAATTACTCTACAAATAATTTTTTTCTTCTTCTTCTTTTTTTTTTTTAACTAAATCATAGCTGTGTACATTAATGCAATCATGGGGTACAATGTGCTGGTTTTATATACAATTTTATATATTTTCATCGAACTGGTTTACATAGCCTTCATGGCATTTTCTTAGTTATTATGTTCAGACATTTATATTCTGCATTTAGTAAGTTTTACCTATACCCTTCTAAGATGCACCGTAGGTGTGAGCCCACCAATTACCCTCCCTCTTCTCATCCTCCCCCCTCCCCTCCCCTTTTGCCCCTTTCCCCATATTCTTGTGCTATAATTGGGTTATAGTTTTCATATGAAAGCTATAAATTGGTTTCATAGTAGAGCTGAGTACATTGGATACTTTTTCTTCCATTCTTGAGATACTTTGCTAAGAAGAATATGTTCCAGCTCCATCCACGTAAACATGAAAGAGGTAAAGTCTCCATCTTTCTTTAAGGCTACATAATATTCCATGGTGTACATATACCACAATTTATTAATCCATTTGTGGGTCGATGGGTACTTGGGCTTCTTCCATGACTTAGCAATTATGAACTGGGCTGCAATAAACATTCTGGTACAAATATCTTTGTTATAATGTGATTTCTGGTCTTCTGGATATATACCTAGTAGAGGAATTATAGGATTGAATGTCAGGTCTATTTTTAGATCTCTAAGTATTCTCCAAACATCTTTCCAAAAGGAATGTATTAGTTTGCATTCCCACCAGTAGTGTCGAAGTGTTCCCTTTTCTCCACAGAAATAACTATCTTTTAATGAACTCTTATGTGCATACTGGGTTTTTAGTGTACCAGGATAGTTGTGAAACACACTTGTAAGATCCTGTATGGACTCTTTAAATAAATATAATTCTCATTAAAAGCTTAGGGCTAGATTCTTTAGATAAATTATAGCTGTGTCTTTCTTGTGAGCTGCACACACGTGCATGAACACACCCACAAACAGGCCCAGGAAACCCCTACTACACAGCATAATTAACATTTGTCAGCTCTCTGCAATGTCATTCTGTGGGGAAGATGTGCATGCATCCATTCATTTAGTCAGAAACTAATTTACTATACGCTATTGTTGCCAGTTTCTTTTTCTTTTTGCTAAGTGACATAGTCTATAAAGATAATTAAAACATAGATTTTGCTTTAGTGAGCTACAGGGTCTAGTAAGAATAAGCGTTGTAGCATATTTCATTTCACAGGGATCATGGGATTTCTCACAAGAAGGATTCACTTTCTTTTTCTAGATATCTCTAGGGAAAGTGAAGAAGAGAAAAAACTGACAAGCACTTGGTGTGCTGTGTATTTGGAAGGCTGTAGAGTGTTGCCATGAAAATCCAAGTCTTGGAGATGCTCTGGTGGTGGCTTGTAATCAAGATCCCTTTTTGGGAGAGGGTCAAGTTATGGCTGTTGCCCAGCAACTAATTAATTCAAAACTCATTGCAACGAAATTGAACAATTTCATACAATTTAGAAGTCGTTTACTTCTGTATTTTTTGTAATTTTTTCATGTTCTTCACTCAGAGGACTTGAAATTTTAGCAGTTTTCTTTCAGTGTTATTTTCATTTCCTGCCAGGTAAATGATGACCCTCTAGCACAAAGAAGACTTGTTTTGCACAAACTTGTAGCTCAAGTATATTGCATATACTTAGCACTTGCTATTTGTTATCTTGTTATTTCCATATGTAAGGGATATGGTTTGGTCACATGATCTTGACCCAGGACCTTATAAGTTTTGTGTTTGCTATTCAAAGTCTTGCCTCATGTATCCGAGTCAGAGTTTGATACTGACTTTTAACAGAGACCTATTGGAATTCTATCCCAGAAAACTTCCTTTTAGCCCTCAGAAGCAGGGGTAGGGTAGACAATATACTCTTGCTAGGCAGCTGCTCCTATCCTTTCCCAAGAGCATTGTGTACTTGGTGGTGCTACAGCAGCCAGCCCTCTCTTCCATTGATTGTAGGCTTTAATATCTACTTTTCCTGAAATAGAACTAAATTGGCCAGGTGGCCCTCTAAAATCAGGTAGGTTACTGTCTTGGCAGTGTGCCTGAAGCTCAGGGGAACAACCTGAGAAATGTCTAGAGAGGTCATCGGCGCAGGTATTTCCCCAAAATAAATTCTGGAAAGAGGGCCAGACATACATTCTATAAGGCAGTTCTCCTTTTAATAAAATGAAGACTGTATTTACAGCAGTTGGATCATAAATCAGTTACAGAAAATGTTCATTTAGAGCTATCAACTTTTGGGATTGCACTGAAATACAAATATGAAATACATATGAAAAAGTTATTTGAATAGTAAAATAATAAAGATTACTAAATGAAAATAAAGGCAGTGTTAGGCAAGTAATGACAATAATATAATGCAATATTATGTTGTCATTTATATTATGAGCACAATGTAAGAACATGAAAAGTCCTTGGTATAGCAATAAATGAATAATGTTCTCAAGAATGCCATCTCATAGAGCTACACTTCATGCGGCCTTCCCTTCCCTTCCCTTCCAGTCCCTTCCCTTCCCTTTCCTTCCCTTCCCTTCCCTGCCCTTCCCTTCCCTTCCCTTCCAGTCCCTTCCTTTCCCTTTCCTTCCTTTCCCTTCCCTTCCCTTCCCTTTCCTTCCCTTCTCTTCCCTTCTCTTCCAGTCCCTTCCCTTCCCTTCCCTTCCCTGCCCTTCCCATCCCTTCCCTTCCCTTCCCTTCTTCCCTTCCCTTCCCTTCCTTTCCCTTCTCTTCTTTCTTTTGACAAAGTTTTACTTTGTTGCCCAGGCTAGAGTGCCCTGATGTCAGCCTAGCTCACAGCAACCTCAGGCTCCTGAGCGCAAGTAATGCTCCTGCCTTAGTTTCCTGAGTAGCTGGGATTGCAGATTTCCTTTACAATGCCAGCTAATTTTTCTATTTTTAGTAGAGCCAGGGTCTTATTCTTGCTCAGGCTGGTCTTGAACTCCTGAGCTGAAGTGATCCCCCTCCTCGGCTTCTCAGAGTGAGGGATTACAGTGTGAGCCACTACACCCAGCCTTGTTGCTGTTTCTTAATGCTTTCTCATTTAGGGACTTGCTAAATATTCGATTACGGCAGAGACATAACATTATCCTGAGCATAACATTTGGCATTGTTCAGGAGTTTTATGGTTTTTTTGAAGTGAGGAATATAAATTCTAGCATAAGGACATATGTTTTAAGATGTGTATGGAGCTTAATTTTATCCACTCAAGGACATTTGCATCTTAGAAGTAGATGGCTAGAGCGTAATTACTTTTTTATTTCAAAATATTACTTAAGAAGTCTAAGTGTTTGTTACAAGTATGTCTTGGATAATGCTTACGTCAGGGTTTTTAGCCATCACTAGAATAGTGTTCCTTGTACCCAGTAGGTAAGTTTTTATCACATGACTGAATAATGGCCATAGCTTTTAGATATTAAAATATGAATGGTGTGAACAATATATATATCTGATTTTCTTTCTGCAATAAAGATGGCATCAAATCCCTGGGTGATCACAGCGGCGATTCCCTTGTCAGCTCGCACAGAACATAGCAGAATTATTTCTACTTAATCCTGGGAATTCTCATCACACCTTTATACTGTGAACATATCCCTTAAAGATGAATTGGGCTCAGTTTTGGAGGAAATTATTATTTAAAAAATTTTACATAATATTTATTTGACTCATGGCAGCCTCTCTCAGGAGAGTCTCACTAAATGCAAGTGATTAATGAACCTTGAGCCTCACCGGGATCACGAGTGGGTAAGCTCTCACTCTGGCAACACTAATTAATATCAAAACCATCTTTCCCTCTCTTGGTACTTGAGCTCTGTTTCTTACTGACCCATCACATTGATTTTCAATATATAGATGGAAAAATGCAAATAGGCATATTTTTTTCAAACATGGATCTTAACAAATTTAATTTTGTTGATATAATGACTCCTCCAGTGGAGTGGGACATAACATAGCATCCCAAATTCTAGTGATAGATGCTGAGGGCAGTTGGAAAGGGCCGTTCACTTCCAGTTATTTCTAGAATCATTGAACCCCTGGGATAGGATAAGTTTATCTAATTAGATTCTTGCCTCCAGAAGCTTCATTTATTACGTTTTGGACAAAAGATACTTGTCTTACTAGAAGAAATAACAGGTAGGAGATTCTCGACTATAACTCAATATTAATCTCCTTGAGGACTTCTGGTCATTCTTTGTCACTCGTTTCCAATTTTAAGGCAATTCATACTTTTTAAACGTCATTTCTACCATTCGGAAAATGTTAGGATATGTAGTGCCATATATTATCATGCATAGTTGCCCTTTTAAAGTAAAAATAAGGGCCCCACAAAGTAATTCAGTAGAGAAAGAATAGTATTTTTTTTTTTTTTTTTTTTTGTAGAGACAGAGTCTCACTTTATCGCCCTCGGTAGAGTGCCGTGGTGTCACACAGCCCACAGCAACCTCCAACTCATGGGCTTAGGCGATTCTCTTGCCTCAGCCTTCCAAGTAGCTGTGACTACAGGCGCCCGCCACGACGCCTGGCTATCTTTTTGTTTTGCAGTTCATTGGAGGCCAGGTTTGAACCTGCCACCTTCCGTATATGGGGCCGGCGCCCGACTCGCTGAGCCACAGGCGCCACCCAAAAGAATAGTATTTTTAACATGTTTGGAACAAATAAATATTCATATGTGAAACAATGAACTTGCATCAATATCTTGTGCCACATTCAACAGTTTACTATCAATGGATCATAGATCTAAATGTGTCACCTAAAACTATAATATTTCTAGAATAAAACATGGGGGGGGGCGGTGCCTGTGGCTCAGTGGGTAGGGCACTGGCCCCATATACTGAGGGTGGTGGATTTAAACCCGCCCTGGCCAAACTGTAGCAAAAATATAGTCAGGTGTTATGGTAGGCACCTGTAGTCCCAGCTACTCGAGAGGCTGAGGCAAGAGAATCACCTAAGCCTAGGAGTTGGAGGTTGCTATGAGCTGTAACGCCACGGCACTCTACTGAGGGTGACAAAGTGAGACTCTGCCTCTACAAAAAAAAAAAAAAAATAATAATAATAATAATAATAATAGGGAAAAAAATCTATGTCCTTGGGTGAAGCAAAGATTTCTCAGAAAAAAACATTAAAAGCATGTGATGCATAAAAGACAATACTGAAATTGGTCTTCAGCAAAATTAAGAACTTTGGCTTTCAAGATGCTATTAAGATAATGAAAAGACAGGCCACATTTGCAGATCCTATATCCGATAAAGAAACTTGATCATGTAATATATAAAAAACAGACACCCCAGCTAAATATAGGCAAAATTCTTACAGACACTTCAAAAAGATAAGCAGATGGTGAATAAATATATGATGAACCTACTCAACATAATTAACTATTGGAAAACTACAAATTAAACACATGATGAAATAGCAGTGAGAATGTTAGAAATTTTAAGAGATTAACAATACCAACTATTGGAAAGAGTGCAAATCAAATGGAATTCTCACACACTTATGTTCATAATACAAATGATATAAACATTGGCAATTTGCTTTTTTGAAATGGGTAAGCATCCTCTTACAAAACGAGTCAGCTATTCTGCTCCTCCAAGAATTTACCCACGAGGAATGAAAGCATGTGCTTATACAAAGACTTCCACAAGGAATGTCCACATTATCTTTATTTGCAATTAACAGAAACTGGAAACAGCACAAATGAATCCAGGTGAAGGGATAAATAAACTGTGGTATGTCAGTGTATTGGTATATCAGCAATAGAAAATTATGAAATCACCCAATAATATGAATGAATCTCACCATAATTTTGTTCCCTTAGAGGCAGACAAAAATGAGCATATATTGCATGCTTCCATTTATATAAATTTCTGGAAAATACAAACTGATTTATTTATTTATTTATTTATTTATTTATTTATTTATTTATTTATTTATTTATTTTGAGACAAAGTCTCAAGCTGTCATCCTGGATAGAGTGCTGTGGCATCACAGCTCACAGCAACCTTCATTTCCTGGGCTCAAGCAATTCTCTTGCCTCCACCTCCCAAGTAGCTGGGACTATAGGCGCACGCCACAATGCCCAGCCATTTTTTGGTTGCAGCCGTCATTGTTGTTTGGCGGGCCCGGGCTGGATTTGAACCCGCCAGCTCAGGTGTATGTGGCTGGTGCCTTAGCCCGTTGAGCCACAAGTGCCAAGCCTACAAACTGATTTATAATGACAGAAAGCAGATCACTGGTTATCTAGGGACAGAGGGTGAAGTATTTGTGTGTCTACGAAAGGTGAGGAATAGGGATTTTTCAGAAGCACAAGGAAATTTGAGGGATGATAGATATGTTCCTTATCTTGATCGTGGTGATAGTTTCATGGTATCAACATTTATCAAAACTTAACAACTGTATATTTGAAATATGTTCTGTTTATTCCATGTGAGATATAAGTCAATAAAGCTGTTTAGAAAATCACATCCGCTCGTCTACCTGGCATAGTAGTCACTAGGCCTTTTCTGTGGCCTTCGTCCTGCCAACCATCCCTTGGCTTATTCTAGTGCAGTTAGAAAGGTATCAATAGTTTAATGAAAATTAAGTCTCTTGGGATAGACAGACACTGAGGCTGAGATGACTGCTGATACATCAGTGATTTTTTTAAAAATTTAATTTAATTTAATTTAATTTTTAAATACATCTATTTTATTATTCTTCATTACATTATTCCCCCACCCCCACCCCTCAGTGGTAAGACAGAATTGATTTACAGAAAAGAATACAGAAAACACTAAAGCTCCTGGTAGACGGAGAGAATTCAAGTGGGGCGAGAGAAGCTCTCTCTGTTCCTCTCCCGGTCTTTCCCCGTCTCCTCCTTTAGGCTTTTAGCCTCAGGGTATATATAGGTGTATGGGTTCCTTGGCCAGGAAACGAATGTATACAGTCCCTTCCGCAGGGGGCAAGGAGAAAATCAGTGATTTTAACAATGGCTGATATCAGGACTAAAACTGCTACCAGTAGGGAACAAAATGAAATATGAATTTTTTATATTGAAACGTCATTTAGTATCATGATTTCAACTAAGAAATATATGTGTGTGTGTGTGTGTGTATATATTATTTATATGTATATATATATATATACACACATACATCTCACAATCTCACACTTACTTCCTAACATTCATGCTCGTATATCTATTAGACTTTCCCACCTGAATGTTACAGGTATGCTCAGTCTTTACAAGGATCTCCTTTCCTCTAAAATCTGCCCTTCCTCTTGTTTTCCATGGCTTGGTAAATGGTAGCACAATCTACTCGGGTGTCCAACTCTGTAACTTGGGGACTTTTCTTAATTCTGTCTCCTAAGCTCATGGTTGATATTCCGTCGGCCACCTTGACATGTTCATTCTTTCTTGTCCTTATTTCATGAATCCCTCTTCAAATGATCGTTTTTATTATTCAGAACCTCAGTTTTCCTGCCCGAATTACAGAAATGAAGAAGAATTCATAGTTTTTTCTCTCGTGATCAAACAACATGGGGAAAGAGGAAATAGGAACAGAAATTATGAAGCATAACAACTAATTGTTCACAACCAGTTATAGATTCCTTAGTTTCCTCTCCACTCCGCCACTGTTTCACTTGAATAGCCTAAAAAAAAATTAACTACGGGGTGTAGTTTTATCTTTCATGATTCTACAACCCAATTCCTTTACCCTACCCCACGCGGGATAGGAATAATGAGGCGAGATAGGAATGAATAGTGTAATGCTCTGTGAAGTAGTACAGCTCCTTAACCCGCTGCCGAGCCCGCCCTGCAGAGGGAGCTACTACATGGTAAACATCAAACCTTTCTTTGCTTTTCCTTTCCTTCTTCCTCTTTTCTCAATGGATATTAAGTTTGTGGGTTTTTTTCCAATAAGACTGCTAGGGAAAGCCTCGTACATTTATCCTTGTAAATGCTTTGGGGTATACTTCAATGCAATTATTGGAAATGAAATTCCAACATACTGTAAGTTGTCACAAGAGAAATCAGCTGCTTATAGATATTGACATTTTTGGTTAGAAGTCATTGGCCACATTCATCACAAGCGCGCATGGGACATTTACAAAAATTGACCATGTACTTGGCCATTATTTAGAGTCTTAACAGATTTGAAAGATTTGGCTTTATGAATATAGTGTCCTATTATAATGCAATAAGGTTAAGAAGTAATTTTTAGAAAAGAAATTGAAATAAATACCTTCTAAATAAAATACTGACTGAATGAATTGTGATGGAAAAGGGAACATACTTGGGACTGAATGAGTGAAGAGGTAGATATCAAAATGCTAGGGAAGCATGTAAAGTAATAAGTAGAGAAAAATCTGTTGCCTTAAAAGTTTTTTTTGAGAAAAGAAGAAAAGCTGAAAATTAATGATCCAAGTATTCCCCATGCAAAGTTAGAAAAACAGACAGACTAAGACAAAAAAAAATGGAGAAAGAAAACATATATAAACACATTTTCTTTAGCGTGTATATATATATACACACTATATATACATTATGTGTACACTTTAGTGTACATGTAGTATATAGGTATATACTAAAGTATATATAGTATGTATATATATACACACACACATGAAAATGACAAATAATGAAAATTAATAATAGTGGATACCTGTGTATAGAATAGAATAAAATGCATTTGGCAAGGTAAACAGGGATTTTAACTTAATATAAGAATATTTTATTTCTTAAGATGGGTGCTGCATATGTGTGAACTTGTATTATTTTTATGTTTTGTAATAAATGCTTTTAATTTGTCTAACAATTTTCCCAATTAGTAACTTACTATATGTATTAATTTAGCAAGTATTTTTTGAATTTCAAAATTGCATTTGTCCAAATTAGCAGTCTATTTCCTAAATTACAATTTTCTCTTTTGCCATTATTGCTTTTCAAAAGACATCAGTTTTGTTCTTTAGCACCAAATCTAGAGTATATGGAGGCATTGCTATAATTTTAAAAAATAAATTTCCAGTATATCCAATTCAAAGTTCTTAAAGTTAGTTTTACTTATGCTTTTGATCTTTTAACCTATTTGTTTTTATGTTTATTGTATCTGCTCTAGCTGACTTATTTTCTTTAAGAAAAAATAATAAAATGTGACTTTTAAAGGGACTGATTTGTAATAACTATGAAGACAAATCAAACACAATTAAGTGCGTATAACTGACATTAAGTGATTTTAATAAATGGTTGTATAAAACTCATTTTAGCATACATATTGTATAATGTGTCATAAGCTATTCTTAAGTTTCTTCAGATCTTTTTGGACCTTAATTTTCAGTTAGTCATTGGCTTACATCTTATCTCCCACCATAATGGCAGAAATTAATGGGATAAAAGTACTTTATTCAAAGACAAATTATCATTTCACTGATACATTCAGTAAGTGCAAATTCCCTCTGCACTTATTAAAAGGGATAGAACAGTAGAAAAGTGCTAGTTAACTTAAAGTGTGTTTCCTTTCTTAGATCATAAATGTTTCATTTATTTCACTTGTTAAACAGTTTTGGAAATGCAGAAATTTTGAAGCCTTCGTATTGTGTGATACATATTTGGGCATTGTCGCCCTTCTGGATTTCTTCCATGGTACTTTAATTTTGTGGTTCAGTGAGAAAAACTACGAGTTCTCAGGGAGGATTTGTACTTAAAACAGTCAGGAGTGTGCTGCTTGGTGAGACCTTCAATCTTTTCCCTTGATGAAGATGTCCAGTCAGAAAAGCCCTTTTGCTTTTTAACCCAAGGAAGGTTTTAAAGAAAATTACCAACCAAAGTGTAACAAGCCACTTAGATTTTGTAGTTCCATACAGCATCAAACTCTAATATGCATTTAGTAAAAGTTTTTAAGTGCTGTTGATTGCAATGATGAAATAGATAGTTGTGTTTTCATCATTTAATCTCCTACTCAAAGAGAATAATGTTATGGAATTCCATATCAGGAAGGAAGGGAACATTGGCATATTTTATATCATCAAATCCTAGTAATAACCAAATAAAATAGGTCTTAGTAATTTGGACAAACTGGAATGGTACACATTTGATATTCAAACCCCTTTCTAATTCACAAGCCCTATGATAAACCACATATTCTAATACAATAAGACAACATTTATAACTTGATTAATGAAAAACTACTTATTAAGTCACCAATATTAGGGAGGTAACATTCCTGGTACTGAAGTACATAAATAATAAACGCATTGTCAAGGGTTGCACCTCTGGAAGTGTCAAATCTAGTTACCATACTTATTAAACTTTCTTAGTTTTGCCATTATTAGAAACTAGTTCTCCATGAATTTATTTTCTTAGGTATATACAAGTCACATTTTTATATAGGACTTTTAATGAATAGCATTTAAGAAATGCTTCTTCTATAAATAAAAATTGAAATTATATTAACTAAGCAAATTATACTATTAAAATATATAAAAAGGCTATACACCTGTAACATTATATACAGTAATATTAAAAGACATACATTATAACTGATTTTTATATTTTGATTTTGACTTTCAGGATTTTAAATATCTACACACATATTCTTATTTAATTGGTGTTTTAATTATAGATTTTAAGGACTTGAGTGACCACATTCCATATATTAACCTTTTTCAGGTTATTGTCTATGATTTTTAGGTATTACAGTGATTTATTAACAGCATTTAGAGAATAGAGAATAAATATGATTTCTCTTGAACCCTGCCTATTTCAGCTGAGATGCTGCCGTCCATTTTTTTGGCTCAGTCTCTGGGTAGATAAAGGGAAACATTTTGTGTGTCAGCGCTGCTGATAAATAGGTCTAGAAAAATGTAGCTGGTTCTCTTCCTAGTGCTATCATTTATATTGTCATCTATTCTGTAATTTCCAGCCAACCAACTTTATTAGGCTTTTATTCCTTCCAGATTCTTACAACATATTTTTGCTTCTTTTCTTCAGTCTCTGCAGCCAGGTCTCTGTGGAGAACGGGCCTCTGCTCACACCCTCCTACTCTGCTGCATCTGAATTCTGACCCTCACTTTCCTGCTGTCAGTCCCTTTCAATGAGGGGATGCGTCTGAGTTCATTTTGTCCTGCTTTAATACAATACCACAACTGAGTAATGGACAAGGAACACAAAGTTCTTGGCTCATGATTCTGGAGGCTGAGAAGTCTTTGTCATGGTGCAGACATCTAGGACAGGCACTCTAATGTGGGTCATCACGTGGTGGGAAGCAGAAGGGCAAAGAGAGAGAGCAAGATGGTCGAAATTGCCTTTTCCAAATGGCATAAATTCAACGCAAGAATTTCATACCTCTTAAATGTTCCACTTCTTATTATTTTTAAAATGGCAGTTGAAGTTCAAGATGAGTTTTGGAGGGGACAAACGTTCAAAGCATTTATCACATGACTTCCTCTCGAAGACTATCTCACCTTGAAAATCCGTCCTTCCTATATATCTGGACAGTGCTGGGACCTGTGACCACCTGGAAGATAGGACTCTGTGCCACCCTACTCTGTCCCCCGCCAGATCTACTCTATAAAAGTCCTAGCCTGGTTCCACATCATTCTTTTCCATTGGAAGAGACAATACCAGTTATAGTCATTTACAGGAAATTGTTAGTGTGGGTTGGGAGTTATTGCAAGAAAAAATAGCTAAAGATTCCTGAACTAACTTACTGATAGCCAAAGGGAAAGGATGAATTTGTGATATATTCTATTTGTTTAATTGCCCCCCAAAGCATCCTGATTGGCC
>CAUYRH010085347.1:0-11312 GCA_963574655.1 Perodicticus potto
GTGCGTGGTGATCATGTTGTGGGGCGCTGGCCCCATTTGCCGGGGGTGGTGGTTTCAAACTCGGACCTGCCAAAAACATCCAAAAAAAAAAAAAAAAAAAAAAAAAAAAAAATCAAAATCACCATTCTATTCTTCCAGCCTTTCTTGCTTTTTTTTTTAGTCTGTACTAGTCCATTTCCTTATCTAGGAAAGGAGAAACTCAGACTCCTCGACCTCTCCAGGGCTGTCCACATAGCCTTATCTCTGGTACCGTGTACTTGCCCCCAAGTCAGGACTTGGGAAGAATGTTAAAAGTCCCTCCTTCTAGGAATATTCAGTTGAAGTTGTAAGGACAAAAATATAATTAAAACAAGACATTATGTTTTTTAGCCAAGCAATGGACTTTTTACTAGTAATGACAAGTAACTTAAAAGAAGCTATCAATAAGGCAGAGAGGGCAGGATTATCCCTAAAGGGGATGGGGTTGCACAGGAGTTTACTTGAGTTCAATTTTGCAAACCAGATGCAGAGGAGGGGTGGAGGCAGGAATATTCTAGGAAGGAAAACTGAGTGGGTCCCGGTGCGCAGAGTTCCGGATGCCTGGAGGATGCTGAACTTGTGGACACACCAGCTGGAATTCAGATTTCAGATAGAAAGGCAGTGGAAACAGTTCAAAGAGAAATATTGAGACCACATTATGAAAGATTTTAAATACCACCCTAGAAGTCTAAGCTCTACTTTAGGTTAATGTTTCTAAAAAATTTCTACAGAAGTATCCCTAAGGGCGTTGAGAATGTTTGCACGCTCCTACGCTCTCTGACCGTAAAAGGAAAAGTTTTGAAGTTTCGTTCTAACAATACATAACGGATTACTTTAAAGATAAAATAATGTGCATGAATGTTGCACTCTGCTGAATAATATTTATTCCCATTATATTATAACAATTATAATTTTCTTTCACTATAGCTTTTAGAAAATCCAAGCTGCAGGAATGTCTTATCTTACAGCTTTTAAGTACTAGCCAAAGAATCCTTGAGGTAAGTGCTCTAATTAGAAAACAGCAGCCTTAGGCCTCGGGAAACCCACTGCAAATGTTTTGAAAAGAGACTCACACCCTGTTGGAGGGGTTGGCTCATTTTACAAAAGAAGCAGAGGTACAGGAAGATGCAAACTTTCTATTCAGGGGAAGCTTTCCTTTCCTAGGCTCTGCCCCACACCCCCAGACTTCACAGGACGGAGAAGAGGAAGATCCTCACAACCACTGCTATACGGGGCAGACACTGCCTCTTCAGATCACTGGCAAAGATTTTATTTTATTTTCATTTCAGCGTATTCTTCCAAGAAGCGATCAAAGGCCAATAGAGAGCTAAAAAGTGTTGACCACTGGGATAATGTGTACATTTTGACCCTTATCTGAGATTGCTATACACCCCTATATATATATATATATATACTTTTTTTTTTTTTTTGAGACAGAGTTTCACTCTGTCACCTTGGGTAGAGTGCTGTGGTGTCACAGCTCACAGCAACCTCAAACTCTTGGGCTTAAACAATCCTCTTGCCTCAGCCTTCCGTGTGGCGGGGACTACAAGCACCTGCCACAATGCCTGGCTAGCTTCTTTCTATTTTTTAGTGGAGTCAGAGTCTTGCTCTTATGCAGGCTGGTCTCAAATCCCAGAGCTTAAGCAATCCACCTACCTCCAGCCTTCCAAAGTGCTAGGGTTACAGGTGTGAGCCAGTGTGCCCGGCCAAGATCACTATTTTTTGTTTGAGAAAATTTCTATCTTGCTAAATAAATTTTCAGCTGTAAATCTTCACCCCACAAGAATGAGTTCTTTCTTGCTGGGTGGGATGTATTAATTTACTTGTATGAACTGGGCTAAGAACATTGTAGTAGAAACTGTGCAAATAGATCAACTGAGCCCATTTTTCTAGGCGCTGTCAAGGGACACTTCATTGAAAGGACAGCTGATAGGAGATGGTTGTAAGAAATTAGCTATTAAGGTGAGGTGTCTATGTTGTCTGTTCTGATATTGACAACATTTATTTATACATGTGTGTCGATGTCTAGCATGTTCTATATTTTCATGATTTGCCAGTAGAGGTACAATGGAATATTGGGATGTTTATTTTCTTCCTATTGTTAAACTTCTGTATCCATCTAGTAAACCCCCTAAACTCAGGACATTTTATGGGCTGAAACTCTGGATGTGAGTATAAGGACGCAGGAGGGGAGTTAGTCCAATTTCAGACCCATGATATTTGGGCTGGGAACTTATCATATAAACAGATATTAGAAAAGTTGTGATCTAAATGAGGCCCCTGAAAGGCTCCCTAACAAAATATTTCCATCTGCCTACCTGTCAAGAATCTTCCCCAATTAGAGTTTTTTCACAAGTCTCTTATTAAAATTTAAGTCCCTTTAGGGGTGAAGGTGGTGGTAAAGTTAAAGGCTGAGCCAATTTTAGCTCCACCTTGGAATCTTAGAAACTTAGGGGAGAAAGATAATGCAATAGGTTAGCCAGTTCAAGCGTCCACCTAGGACCAAAGTGGGTTCAAATGCTAAAAATGTCCCTCCCAACTTCAGTACAAACATAGTTGAAACCTAGGAATTCAACATTTAATGAAGCAATTCCTTCCGTAATTACACCATGATAATGGTATTTGCTTTAACAATTATTGTGCTCTACAGCTCTCAGCACAACGTTCACATCTAATTGTTTATTTAACGCAATTCTTTTGAAGTACACCTTTGTGCGTTGAACCAAAATGTAGGCGTCTATCATTTGATCTCACCTGCCTGGTGCCGCGCACAAAATGTGTTTTCCTTAAAAGCTCTTCACATTTTCAGAGATTGCCCTCAATCCTTCTTAAGCCAACCTGGAGTAGGAAGGCAGAGGTTCATACAGGGCACAAATGAAAAACTCTGATGTATGAAGTCACTTCTGGAAGTTTGAAGAGAAAACAAAACAAAAATAAGCCCAGCCGTATGACTTCGATGACCACCATGGGAGACCATAGGTTGTACGACACAACTACCGTCCCGTGTCACCTAACTGTGCAGACAGGCTCTAAGAAACTTATTGTCAGGTGACTTTGTCATCGTGCCAACATCAGAAGTACGCTCAGTCCGGGGTGGTGCAGCCTGCTACGTACCCAGGCTGCGTGGTGGAGTCTCGCTCCCAGGCTACCTGGCTCTCCAGCACGCAACTGTACTGAAGACTGTAGGAAATTCTAACACAACAGCAAGAATTTGTGTATCTAAACACACCTAAGCATAGAAAAGGTACAGTAAAAACACTGTATAAAAATAAAAAATGGTACACACGTGTAGGGCACCGTCATGACCGGAGCCTGCAGGAGTGGAAGTTGCTCTGGGTGAGTCAGGCAGGGAGTGGTGAGGCCTAGGGCGTCGCTGTACGCTACTATAGACCTCAGAGACGCTGTATACACTGCATTTATAAAAGAATTCTTTCTTTAATAAGAAAGCAACTTAATATAGTTATTTTACTTTACAAACTTTTAAACTGCTGAATCGTTTGTATTAACACTTAGCTTAAAACACAAACACATTGCACAGCTATACAGAAATCTTTTTTCTTCATATCCTTATTTTAAAGCTTTTTTCTATTTTAAAATTTATATTTCTTTTTAAACTTTTTTGTTGAAAAGAAGACACAGGCACCCACCTTAGCCTACATAGGGTCCTCTGTGCCAGTCTCCCACTTTCACACTTCGGCCCCCTGGAGGGTCTGCGGGGCCGAAGACCCCGAAGACACAGAGCTGCCCTCTCCTATGATAACAATGCCTCACTCTGAATACCTTCTGAAGGACCTTCTGGAGGCTGTTTTACATTTTTTTTTATTTTTAAGTAAAAATAGCATACTCTAAAACAACATTAAAAAGTAGAGTGTAGCAAATGCACAAACCGAGAACAGTTGTTCCCCATCACTATTGAGGGTGCATAATTGTAAGTGCCGTATTTTCTATACAGCTAACAGGGCAGTAGGTTTGTTTACAGCAACACCACTATAAACACATGAGTGATTCATTGAGCTACAATCTTGTGACAGGCCCTTCATCGGTATGTGACAGAAATTATTTTTCAGTGCCACTATGATCTTTACGAGACTACCACAGTATAGTCCATCCACTTGTTATGTGAGGTATGACTGTGTTACAAATGAGGATGTTGTGATACTTTTTCACTAGGAAAGATATTCCTGACATATTGAGTAAAATAAGCTGCTTATAGAAAAAATATATATGATTTTATTTTGAAAAATTTTAAACATACATATACCCATCTTCATAAAAATACATGAAAGGATCATGGATAGCTCAACTGTGGTAAATATTGGTTGTATTGGGACGATGGGATCTGAAATGTTTTCTTGTATTTTTCTTTTTTATATTTTTCAAGAGGAGCCCTTTAACATTTTCCCCCAAAGCGACAGCTATTTTCAAAATAAAACAAGAACAAATGACCGCTTGGTGCATAGTTGGTACTCAGTACACGTTTGTCGAACTGAAACTTGGAGGTGAAAATGAAATCTTGCCCTAGTCTTTTGAGATCAGAGAGATTGGAGTTGTGGTGACTGTGTGTGAGAAGGGAGAGCCACAGAGGGAGAGAATGAGAAGTCAGAAAATTAAAGGAAAATATTTTCAGGGTGGTCTAAAAGGAGCAATGGAAGCAAATTAAGAAAAATGTCAAAGTTCAATTAAAAAAGAATACATTTCCCCCAAGAGACAACCTGGATGTGGAACTGAACCACAAGAGAAGTAGCAGGAATCTACTGCTTGAGTCATGTTGAAAAACAAAACTAAAATGCTTTTTTGTGTGTCTTTTCCAGTTTCTAAAAGTTGACCTTTCAGGGACCCATCTCCATGTCTTCTTTTCATTATGATGAAATTGAAAATTATAGGTCACTTTTCCCCTAAGTGGCTCAGGCTTATGGTGAAGCAGCTCATGTAGAAAAGCGACCACTCAGGGACTGACCTGTGCCCAGTACAGGCTTCCCTCCCGGGGGAACAAGTTCTCGGTAAAATTCTAGCTTGGGGCTTTTGCACCTGGCCGGGCTCCAGCCTGTTGGGTACCTCATGGAAAACAAGGCTGCGCTAGCCACATGCGGGCTGTGTTTAAATAGTGTGTTATGGCCTCCTGCCTGTGTGTAGGTTTTGAGAAGGTCAGGACACATCTGGTTCTGGTCTACCCTCACGGTCTGAGTGGGAAGAGAGTAGGTTCTGAAGATGCTGGCTTCTAACAATTACGAAGGAGGCTGCGAGGCTGTCTTCTAGGGTGAAATTGGGTACAAAGAGTATTTTAGAATTTCTTCTTTATCCCTTTTATTAACGTGACCTGATCTGAAACTCAGCATTTCAAGCCACGAAGAGAAACCCAGAGATCGGCGTGCAGGATTAGAGTGGTTGTCTCAGTCCAGCATGGCTCCTTAAGACGTGGCAGTCCTGTATTTGGAAATATCTAGCCTCTTGACGTCAGCTTCCCAAGTTTTTCCATGTCTCAGAATCCCAATTCTTAACAAACAAACAAAAACTACCGCCAACAAAAAGCCTTTTATTTGGTATGGCTTCAGCCCCAGAGACTTGGTCTCAAATTCTGCATCCATCCTTGACATGGCAAAAGGTT
The DNA here is from genome assembly GCA_963574655.1 of Perodicticus potto. Classification (NCBI taxonomy): domain Eukaryota; kingdom Metazoa; phylum Chordata; class Mammalia; order Primates; family Lorisidae; genus Perodicticus; species Perodicticus potto. Next base: position 5,627 of record CAUYRH010085347.1, read on the forward strand.
TGGCCCTGGTACCCACCAACTTCTGAAAGCTCTCCTATCACTGCACCATAGTGTTTAATCTCCTACTTCTCCTGCTCCTTTGCTCTTCTTCTTCTTCTTTTTTTTTTTTTTTTTTGCAGTTTTTGGCCAGGGCTGGGTTTGAACCTGCCACCTCCGGTATATGGGGCCGGCACCCTACTCCTCTGAGCCACAGGCGCCGTCCTTCTTCACTTTTATAGGAAGTACTTTTCTCTTTCACTGGAAGTCTTTATAATCTCTTGTGCTCTTCTTTCTCATTCTAACTCCCTTGAGGAATTAACCACTAGGGATATTTTGACATAGATGACAGTTATTCCGGTCATAGCCCCTTCTCCAGTACATCCAGCCAAAACTCCCACGTCATCACAAATTCAGTGCACTGGCCTTTGTCACCATGACCTGTACGTGGACCACAAACACATTTCCGCTGGTCTTGTCCAGGGTATGGTCATCTCAATCTTGAAGGCTAAAAGCTTTGGGATTATATTTTATTCTTCCAACTCATTCTTAGAGGTCCACATTTCCAGCAAAGTCTTGAAATTGCCATTCAAGCTTAAAGTGAAGCAACTCACGGATAAAAGTGACCACTCAGGAACTGACCTGTGCCCAGAGCTGGGCTCCCTCCTCCCTGTTGTGGGTTGCTCCGAAGTTTGTTCTTTCCACACACATTCCCACTGATCCACTGGGGTCCTGCTAATTCTCTTGAAGTAGTATATGTATCAAATTAGTCTACAAAATATTCACAAAATACTCTCTATGTGTTGGCTACCTCTTTGTAAAATTTTGTAATAAATATTTTGTATTAAAAAAAAGTGCATTTTGCTATAACTTTCCATCTCTCCTTCTATATGGTGACCTTTGGGGCACTCTGCATTTCTCAAGAATATATAGTGCTTTACTATGGGTAAGTGAAAAGTGCTAGACTTTCAGTTTAGTTTTCAAGGCCTTCCAAAATCCAACCAAGCAATTGCTTCCACCTTTTAAACTCACTATCCCAGCACAGAAATCAATTCAGACTACATCCTACATGTATTTTAATCTATTCATCTAGGTTAGTTTCTCTTTCATATTCTTATTTTTTCAGAATATTACAGGAGTTACAAATGTTTTGGTTACATGAATAGCTTTTGTGCAGTTTGAGTCCAAGATGTAAGTGTGCCACTCACCCGGATGGTGGGCATTGTAACTGTTAGGTGTAAATTTACTGCTCTCTTCCTGTTCCCTCCCACCTGTTTGCTTTCCATTGAGTTGAGTTTTACCACCAAATGTGCTCATGGGTGTTGATCGATTAGTTCCAATTTAATAACGAGTACATGTGGTGTTTGTTTTTCCATTCTTGCGAAACTTCACTTAGAACAATGGTCTCCAGTTCCATCGCAGTTGTTGCAAAAAGTATTAGTTCACCATTTTTTTAAATGGCTGAGTATTACTCCATGTTACACATCGACCACATTTTATTAACCCATTCCTGTATTTATGTGTCAGTTCCACATCTTTGTGATTGTGAATTGTGCTTCAGTTAATACTCTACTACACATCTTTGTGACAAAAATGACTATTTCTTCTGGGTAAATACCTCGTAGCAGGATTGCCAGAACCAATGGTAGGTCTAGTTCTTTGAGGTGTCTCTGTATGGCTTTCCAGACAGGTTGACCTGGTTTACAATTCCACCAACAGTGAATAAGTGTTCCTTTCTCTCAGCACCCACATGGGCACCTGTTGCTCTGTGTTTTTTTGATAGAAGCCATTCTCACCGGGATTAGGAGATATTTCATTGTGGTTTTGCTTTGCATTTCCCTGAAGGTTAGAGATGTTCAGCATTTTTTCATGTTTATTGGCCATTAGTCAATCTTTTGAAAAGCTTCTAGTCATGTCTTTGGCCTACTATTTAATGGGTTGTTTGATTTTTTTTCTTGCTGATTTGCTTGAGTTCTTTATAGATTGTGGTTACCCTTATTAGATGTAAGGCATGCAAATACTTTCTCCCATTCTGTGGGTTGTCTATTAACTGTATGGATTGTTTCCTTGGCTGGGCAGAAGCTTTCTAATTTAGTCAGGACCTGTATGTTAACTTTTATTGCTGTGATTGCCTTTGGGGTCTTCTTCTTAAATTCTTTGGCTAGCCAATGTCTATAAGAAATTTTCCAACATTTATTTACTTCTGAATTCTTCTACATGTAGTTTCAGGCCTTAGATTTAAGTCTGTTATCCATAGTGAATTAATTTTTTTACCTTTAGTCTCTGAATAAAGGGATGTGAGATGTCTGTGGAGATTCTGCAATGGGACTTAGCACAAGCAGAAAGCACCTCTCCCACCATTTTTTTTCAGGGCTTTGAGTGACTTTAAACACAATAACTAGTGAGAAGGAATTTTATTTATGAACTGTGGAAAAGAATTCTAAATGGGGAATAAAGTGCTTTCATCTTGCTCTTTGCCTGAAGCCTTCCTGTATGAATCACTGCAGAAATTTTATATGAATAAAGCATTTCCTTCTTCACATCTGAATTTACGTTGACTTTAAAATGAAATGAACCACAATAAAACATGAATTATTGGAGGAAAAAATCTAATTCAAAAGGGTTTTAATAATAATGTCTTTACTCATTTGTATTCTCAGTAGGGAATGAGATTCATAAACACTTTTCTGTTTTTGTCCCTGAAACTAATCTCCATTGGGAGATTAGCCTCAAGGGGACTTTATGCACGTATATATTAGGGAACTTTTTATTTAGAAACCAGTATAATGTCAAATTTCATCCTGCTTAGGTTTTTCTAAGCATCCTACATTGTTGTGATAACTGAGATAAAATGAAATATTTCTTGGCTTGTGAAAGTTGGAATGGTAAAAATATGATAAATATTTTAAATCTAGATATGTTGAGGTTGTTTCACAAGCCAGCAATAGTTTTGATTTTGCATTAATTGAACTTTAAAATTTTCTGTTAATGATTAAAGTCTCTTTTAAGAAGTCAGTGATTACTTCTTTAAAACACTGTTTTACAAATTGATTTGAGATGACAAGAATATTTTCCAAAGTTAGGCACGTTTTCACAATTTTTTCTTGATTAAACTATTTCATAGAATATTGACAGCTGGCATACACTACTTTGCCACTTTCCTGGGAATAGGTTAAGTATAGGGTAACTATTTCTACTTCAGGATCTTAGCATGAAATTAAGTAACAGAAAACAGAACGTAAACTACATTGAACATTGTGTTGACAGAAGTTACATGTGGCAGTGTTCACCATACCCATGATTATTCACTGGTCCCCTCCATTTGTTTAATTGTGAAATACATCACACATACTGATGAATGCATGAAAATAAGCGTATGGTTATAGGAATGAACAATAAAATGATTCAGATGCTGAGTATTTTCATAGATTGGAAGTCCCTTGTGAGTCTTTTACTTTCATTGTTCTCTTCTTGGACTAGGACGTAAAACCTCAGGACGCACTTGCTTGCTCCGGGCCTTTCTACAGTTAGAAAGACCACTGTTAGAAGCAGCTGGTAAACCTTCTATTGGCATTCCCAGCCAACCTCTTTCTCTCTTCTCTTTACTCGCTGGCTGAGTCTTCAATGCACAGAGTACAGTTGTTCCACATTCTGCCTTCTAGAAATCCATGCTTTGCACCCGTGTCGATCAGGATTCCATCAAGAAATAAACCGTATGCTCAAATTCTGAGGGGAGGATTCCTTTTTCCTTATTTCTTTCCTTTTTTTCCTTTTTTTTTTTTAAACAAAGCTCTGAGCAATTATGGACACCAATCCAGAGTAAGGTATCATCCCTGGGCTAGCAATGAAGGACAGCCCTTACTTGACCATCCTGGTCTGAAAGAGCCAGAGGACAGAGCAGTCTCTGGAGCCCAAATTAAAGAGCATGGTGCAGCCTGAAATGGCTTATAGCCTTTTGCAAAGACACAGCTACCAGTGTGCCTGGCGTGTGTACATGTATAATGGGGTAAATACTCCAGATTCACCCTTCCTTTTCCCTCAGATAATTTGATGTCTCTTCTTCAGCCCAGTAAAGAATTCAAACGAAAGACAACAGGCAAGGGAACCCTTTCACAGAGCCACGTTACGGAGGAGGGACAAGAGTGGGGAATAAATCTGGAGGGGAAATGGAAGGCACTCACCACAGCCCCCAAGGCACCAGTGATAGAAGAACTTTGGAACCTATACCTAGCCTTGACATCTTTAAAAAGGAAGATTTTCTAATCTTTCTCAGCTATTTTCTGGTGTTAGTTAATTGAAGGTTTAATTCCTGTCTCTCTAGGGATCCTCCAAGGACCTCTGGGCTTATTCTTCAGTCTGATTTTCTGAACATGAAATCTCTAGGTCACGTTTTTACACATGTCTTGGCCTGATACGATCTGTCTTTCAGGGCTCAAATCAATAACATTCTTCTCTGAGGAACCTTCCAAACTCTTCTCCTCTCAAACTCTTTTTGCACATATAATTCATAAATATGTTCTCTAAACTTTTTGTTCAATGAACTCTGTGAATTAAAAAAAATTAAGGGCTGGGAGTGGTGGCTCACACCTGTAATCCCAGCATTCTGAGAGGCCGAGGCAAGTGGATCACTTGAGCTCAGGAGTTGGAGACCAGTCTGAGCAAGTGTGAGATCCCATCTCTATTAAGATTAGAAAAATTCGCTGGGTGTTGTGGCGGGCACTTGAGTCCCAGCTACTTGGGAGACTGAGGCAGGAAGATGACCGGAACCCAAGAGTTTGAGGTTGCTGTGAGCTAGATGATGCTACTCTGTGTCAGGGTCCTGGGCCTGGGGGAAGGGTCCATTAAGACCTTTGGAACTGGTGCAACCGACTGAAGAAATACAGAACTATGATAAAGAAAGAGACAGGAGACACAGAATAGAATTTTCAAAGGTGGGAGCTCAAGGGACCACCACCTGTTTGTGGGGCTCCGGTGAGTGGCCTTTGGCACAGCTTTTTTGAAATCTATCTGCCCAGGTGGTAAGCCGAGGCAGGAACAAAGACACCAGCAGTTTCTCTGAGTGAGCATATCAGCTCCTATTGTTGTTATTATTAACTTTAAGGATTTGAGCAATTTTGGAACATCTGAAACTTGAGTCTCGTGTAGGGGAAGCCTCCTGTCTGGAGTCACACGCACAGATTCTTAGGGAGGTATTAAGCTCCACTAGTTCACTGTGGAGTAAAATGCCACTAGCCTCAGTCTCCTCTGAGGAATCGGTGGTAGAGAGGCTTTTTCCTCTTCACACCACCACAGAGGATTTTCCTCTGCAATAGGGAGATAGGGATGTTAAGCTTTCCCGCCCATATCTCAGGGCTCGAGCTATTCCCTTGGTCTCTGCCCCGGCCAAATGCTAATCTCCACAGTGGGTGTCTACTTTGTCTGTTTAATGGGCAGGGAACGACCTAGAAGGTGTATCTGTTCTAGCTCTCCTCATCATCTCTTTATTACCTTCCTCAGAGTGTTCACAGACTCAGCAGGGTATCGGTGTAAGCTGTATCCCCAATAGGCCAGAGTTTCAGGAAAGGTCGGAAACTTGTTCAGATAAGAAATTTAGCAATGGCTAGCTTAAAGGTAAACTAGCTGACTTTTCTTTGTTCTGACTCCTTCAGCTTGCTTTTTAATTTTCCCTCCCCTGCCAAGAATGGGGTCTTCGGTCCCTATTCTGCCTGCA
>CAUYRH010085348.1:0-48041 GCA_963574655.1 Perodicticus potto
CTATACCACCTATACCATCTATACCACCTATACCACCTATACCATCTATACCATCTATACCACCTACACCATCTATACCACCTATACCATCTATACCATCTATACCACCTATACCATCTATGCAATCTATACCACCTATACCACCTATACCACCTATACCATCTATGCCATCTATACCACCTATACCATCTATACCACCTATACTATCTATATCATCTATATCACCTATACCATCTATACCACCTATACCACCTATACCACCTACACCACCTATACCATCTATACCACCTATACTATCTATATCATCTATATCACCTATACCATCTATGCCATTTATACCATCTATACCACCTATACCATCTATCCCATCTATACCACCTATACCACCTATACCACCTATCCCATCTATACCACCTATACCATCTATACCACCTATACCATCTATATCACCTATACCACCTATACCATCTATACCATCTATACCACCTATACTATCTATACCACTTATGCCATCTACACCACCTATCCCACCTATCCCATCTATACCACCTAGACCATCTATACCACCAATACCATCTATACCATCTATACCACCTATACCACCTATACCACCTATGCCATCTATACCACCTATGCCATCTATACCACCTATACCACTATACTACCTATATCATCTATACCACCTACAGCATCAGCCCTCTGGCTGTCAGGCCTTCCTCCTTCACCATGGGCTTTCCTGGGTCTCTAGAATGCAATTGACACATTGTGGGGCTCCTCAGCCCTCCTGGCTGTGCTTCTGTGGAGGCCCCTGGGTCAGAATACCCAGTGCAAGGTCTGGGCCCTGGAAGCCCTCATGGCTGCTGCTGTTGCCTCTGGGATGGCTGTCATGGTCTCCATATTCCACTGTGATGATACCTCACCAGGTGGGTGGGATCTCAGGAGGGGATCACAGCAGTCAGGGCAGTGGATACAGGAGGGGTCTTCAGAGTCAGACTGGCTGAGTTAAAATCTGGGCTCTGTCACCATGTCTCTGTGAGCATTTGATGATATTACTTGACTTTTCCAGGTCTCAGTTTCTTTTTTTGTAAAATGGAGATGATAATAATAGGAAAATCTTTCAGAGTTGTGGCTTGTAGGCCTATTCCTAACATTTGCAGGGCTGAAGAAAGAGCTCACAAAGGGCCCTCAGGTGTGCCATCTACCTGTCTGTGCTCCAGTTATGCCTGCACCCCAACACCCACCCCCACCCCAGTCAACAACCACCTCAAGATCTGGGAACACTCACTGATGGCACCACCCAGAACAGACCCAGTAAAAAGGCATGTACAGGCATAGACAGAAAATTCCAAAGTCCTGGGCATCCCAGGTGAGGAGATGAGGGTACAGGTGGGCCTGTGCCCTTAGCCTGAGAATCTCCTCACCGTTGGGAGAGGCACAGTCAGCAGAGAGCCAGGCAGATCTAATGGAGCACCCAGGCCCGCACGCAGGACCCAGAGCAGGGCCCCTCTCTCTTGGCTCCAGGCAGAGCTGATGAAGCACCCAGGCCCGCACGCAGGACCCAGAGCAGGGCCCCTCTCTCTTGGCTCCAGGCAGAGCTGATGAAGCACCCAGGCACACATGCAGGACCCAGAGCAGGGCCCCTCTCTCTTGGCTCCACGGTTGGTATGGGGAAAAAGGGTGAGAGATGGCTTAGAACTGGGCTGACACACAGTAAAGTTTCAGTCCTTTACTGCGGTTTTTCATGTCAGTGTCACCATGGTATCTAGCTGTGTAAGGTCCAACTGTCCTCTGAGCCTAAGACCTACCAGCAGATGACAAGGAGTAAACTTTATTTGAGTTGGAGAGAAAATAAAGCCATTTTATCTCTTCAAAGAGCACTCAGGGGGGTGACGGGATGACATGACAGACCCAGGGATACGGAGGCCTCTAGTTCCCAGCAGCCATCATATTCTTCATTCATAAGGTCAAACTTTATAGCCCTGTTACTGCCACAGTTGATAATCCCTATCAAAAATATGCTGTCTATTTCATCTCTGCATTAAATGAGGGGGAGTTCTCTGTGTTTTTCTTATAATGAAGCCTACAAAAGAGCAGTGCATGACACAAAAAGACAGAGAAGCACATTTCTAATAGATGCCATATACAGAGAGTTGTTTACTGAAATGCAAGTTACTCAGAATGCCAGGGAAAACATTCCAGGAAAAGAAAGATAAAAATGAATTTAAAGCCACATGCAACATCACAAAGTCCCATAGCTGCAGCAGTGGAGAGAAGGGGACCCTGCTGATGGGACTGCAAACTAATACAGTCTCTTTGGAAAGAAGTATGCAGAATCCTCAAAGAACTTAAAATAGACCTTCCTTTTGATCCTGTAATCCCCTTACCAGAAGGAACAAAATCATTTTACATGAGGACATTTGTACTAGATTGTTTATCACAGCTCAATTTACAAACACCAAGATGTGGAATCAACCCAGGTGCCCATCAATCCATGAATGGATTAATAAACCGTGGTATATGGATACCATGGAATCCTATTCAGCCGTAAAAATGGAGATTTTACATCTTTTTGTAGTAACCTGGATAGAGTTGGAGAAAATTCTTGATTAAAATATCACAAGAATGGAAAGGCAAGTATCCAGGGTATTCAATACTAATATGAAGCCAGCTGACGAACTAATCAATGCCCACATAAGAGAAAAACTCAATTTAATTCAAGCTGGAGGGAGGGCAATGGGGGAGGAGGGAAAAGGAGGGAGGGGGATTGTGCACTCCTACCTAATGGGCACAAAGTAAGGGCACATGGCACACCTGGGTGAGGGGTGTAACTGCAATAGAGACCTTAAATGCAAACATTGTAATCTAATCATTTATACCCTCATATTAACCTGAAATAATAAATAAATAGTCACATACATAGAGACACCTTTGGGTTGAAACTAAGTGAGACAAAAGAGGTTGCCAGGGTCCAAAAGAGCGAAATAGTTACTCTCAGGGCCATGCGAGGACAGGGTGGCCTCCTGAGCATGGGCTGCCCCTTACACGGAGGCCCAAAGTCCCTTGTTTGTCTCACTCTAATTTAGGCCATAAGACATCCTCTTTGTTGACCAGGGCTTTTTTTTTTGGAGATACAGTCTCACTTTGTCACCCTCAGTAGAGTGCCGTGATGTATACCTCACAGCACCCTTCAACTCTTGAGCTCAAGTGATTCTCTTGCCTCAGCCTCCCAAGTAGCTGGGATTACTGTGGTTCGGGCTGGTCTCAAACTCCTGACCTCAGGCAATCCACTCACCTCGGCCTCCCAGAGTGCTAGGATTATAGTCATGAGCCACCATGGCCGGCCATCTGGGCTCCTTTTAAAAATATTAATTTTATTTTGGGAAAAGCACTTAACAAGGGATTGCCCTCTTAACACACCTGGAAGTGTGCGATACAGGCCCAGCGTGGGGCAGCACATCTCCAGCACTTGTTCCTCTCCATAACTGAAATTTCATCCTCCTTGATTAGGAGTTTCCCATTTCCCACTCTCCTCCATCCCCTGGGAGCCAACATTCTACTTAATGGTTCTATGGGTGTGACTATTTTAGATACCTGTAGAAGTGGAATCACAGTATTTGTCCTCTGTCCCTGGTTTATTTCGCTTAGCGTAATGTACCCTAACTTTATTGTCACATATGGCAGAAGTTTCATCTTTTTAAGGTTGAAGAATATGACACTCCATTGTATGTATGTGTACAAGTGTGTGTGTGTGTGGGTGTAAGTGTGCCCCACATTTTCTTTATCTATTCATTCCTTAATGGAAATTTTTGTATAAGACCTGAAACTCTAAAACCCCTAGAAGAAAAGATGGAGGGAAAGTGTTATGTCATTGGTTATGGCAATGACTTTATAGATAGGACATTAAAAGCACAGGCAGCCAAAGCAAAAAAAGACAAGTGGGACAAGATCAAACTGGAAAGCTTCTGCACAGTAAAAGAAATAGTCAACAGAGTAAAAATACTTGTAAAACATATACCTGATAAGGAGTTAATTTTTAAAATATATAAGGAGCTCTACATCTCAAGAGAAAACACTTCTAAACAGATTTAAAAACGGGCTAAGGACTTGAGTAGACATTTCTCCAAAGAAGACATACAAGTGGCGGACAGGTTTATGAAAGGATGTTCAACATCTCTAATTTCCAGGGAAATGCGGGTCAAGACCTCAGTGAGATTATCACTTCACACTAGTTGTGATGGCTACGATCCAACAAGTGCCAGTGAGAATTTGGAGAAATTAGAACTCTCATTCACTGTTGATGGCCATGCAAAGCTTATAGCCACTATTAAAAACAGCATAGAGAGCCCTCAAAAAATTTAAAAACTGGAACTATCGTATGATTCAGTAAGCCCAATTCTGGGTGTGTATGATATTACTACCCCAAAGGTCATTGCAGCATTATTCGCAATGGCCAAGATGTGGGACTAACCAGGGCTTGTTGAAGTCCTGAATAGGACTTGAGCATCTGTGACACAGCTGTTGACAAATCACCACCCAAATACAATCTTCAGATCATTTGCACACGACAAAGTTTGCTGGCATGTCTTCAGGTTGGAAATGAGAACCTGCTAGGGTTTTTGCCCACCAGGAACACCCAGACGTGCAGGACGCCTCGTGGGTGTTTTTCTGGCTTCCAGTTCACCAAGGAGGCCCTCTGAGACCACAGCCAGGGTGAGCTGGCAAACAAAGGACGTAGCAAACAGGTGCTTCCCAGGAGGTGCCAGGGAAGAAGCAAAGCAAGTCAGGCTGCCAAAGCCCATATCCTCTCCTTGGGATATTTATCTTTGTTTCCATAGGCATTTATTTCTGCTGTTCTCTGACTGTTTTGCATGTCACTGAGAGTTAAAGAAGACATATTGTGCGTCCTAAAGAGGAGCAGTAAAAATAATTTAACTTATTTCTTTCATGTCTGAGTGTATTAATTCTTGCTTACATAAGGAAATACAAAAAACAAACTGTAAACAAGGAATCATTTGGAATCAGATTATGCATGAATAATGACACACATTCCCATCTAAGATGTGGGGGGAAATCTAGTTTTACTGCCAGTGGCTCTAAAAAATGTTTTGCTTCTTCAAAGGAAATTACTCAGAATGTAATAAAAACATGTTTTCTGCTCTAAAAGGATTAATTTACCTTTTGTGTCATGAGAAAATAAATGCAATCAATACCTCAATTCTCTTCCTCTATGGAGAAAGACAATTTCCAAGTTTGAATCCGAGGGAATGATCGTTTTGCCTTGATTTCCTAATACTCAGATCGTGTTTCTCTTACGATTTCTCTGGCACTCTGACTGTCCCTGAGCCCCAGATGCCTTCTGAGGGTCTCTGCATCCTTCTCCACCTCTGGACCCTCTTCCTTTCCATGTGTTTCCCTTCTTTCTAGATACTCCTCCTTCCCCATTGGCAACCAGAGACTTAGAAGAAGAGGGAATCTAAGAGGCAAAAATTAGTCAGTGCAACCTGCAGACATGGGGCCTGCCCCATCTCTTACCCCAGCAAGTGGTATAGCAATGAACTTGCTCCCTAACTTCCCAATCCTTCACTCTCAACAAACAGTACCTACCTGCTAGGCAGAGTTTTTCAACCATTTTTATCTCCTGGCACGCTTGAACCTATAGTTCCATGGCATATTTAACTTATGTTGATTTAAAAAAAAAAAGAGTGAAAAAAAAAAAGAATATACTACTGCACTGTGACCATCTTTCAAAAATAATTTAATTAATGATGGTTAAAAATTTTCGTGGCACACCTAAGACCCTCTCACAGCACGCCATGGCACCCGGTTGAATATCACTGTGCTGGGTAATTCTAAGGAATGAATGCACCGGACATGCTGGGTATAGAATCATGGGGACCTCTTCTCATTGACTTGACGTCGGATGTGGACCTCATCTCATTTACTTGATGTCTGGGGGCCAGGCCTGCTGCTCAGAAACAACCTTTTGTTCTCATTTTCCTCTTTCCAACAAGCAGAATTCACCCTCCCATTACCCCAGGATATTTGAAAAGATTAGACTCATTATTATTCCTTTCTTCTGCGTTACCTCTGTTGAAGTCAAACCAAAACATCTATTCAGGAGACAACATTCCTCTGTGCTCTGAGGAAAATGGGCTGGCGCGGGGTGCAGAGACCAGGTGAGGAGGTGTTCTGAGGGGACCCGGTGGAGGCGTGGGTGTGCGGCAGGCGGCACAGAGCCTAGGTGAAGAGTTCTTTGGGGTAGAGTACACAGAACCAGCCCAGAAACGGATTGGACGGTGGAAAACAGGCAAGGAAAGAGGGAAATTCGCCTGCCTGGTTCTTGGTGGGAGCACTTGGATGGGGGACGAAGCCGGTTACCGAGACGCACCAGTCAGCGGTCTCAAGAACACCTGTGCCTCAGGCCCCCGCTGCGCGCACAGGACGTCAGGCGACCCCAACGTGGCTCCTGCTCTCCTGCCATTCACAGGTTTTGGAGGAACCCAGACTTGCCAGTTTACTTTACAATTTAGTGTGGGGAGGTCAGAATAGGAAAGCAGAATACAGGAGGCAAGAAGACACTAGCCATGCTGAAAAGTCGAGGACGACTTCCCAGCAGGGCATCCTTCTCTTTGGTCTTAAAAGACAAACAGAAGCCCCCTGAGCCCAGAGAGAGGGCGTTCCCGACAGGAGGCCCACGTAACAGAGTGCAGAGGCGGGACTGCCGAGTGGCCTTATCCCGGCATTGACGTCTATTAATATGGACTCGTGGATATGTAATGGATCCCACCGGCTGTGACCTGATACAGTTGCTTTGCCCTGCCAGAGCTTCTTTGCCGCGGCTCCTGCATTCTTCTGGTGCATCTCTGTTGTATTTCAAGAACTTTCTTGCTTTCTGGCACACAAGTGCTCCAGCCTCATCTTGTATTTTCTCTGCCCAAGCCTTTGAACCAACCAGCCCTTCAAGCTGCCTTTGACCAGGATTTTTCAGGCAAACAAGTAGGGAAAGGCTCAGTGAGGATATAGGAAGCTGGCTAGACTGAGGCCCAGGTGGGGAAGGGGAAGGCATGAGAGGCAATAGGACAAGCAACACCAAGGCTGGCTGGTGGGGACGGGGTAAGTATGGGGGAACGTTTAAGGGGCGTTTTCCTGCTCAAGACATTCATAGACGGGAAGCATTAAAACCCATTCATTGGGGCTTGGCGCCTGTGGCTCAAGTGCCTAAGGCGCCAGCCACATACACCTGAGCTGCCAGGTTAGAATCCAGCCGGGGTCTGCCAAGCAACAATGACGGCTGCAACCAAAAAATAGCCGGGCGTTGTGGCGGGCACCTGTAGTCCCAGCTACTTTGGAGGTGGAGGCAGGAGAATCACTTGAGCCCAGGAATTGGAGGTTGCTGTGAGCTGTGATGTCACAGCACTCTACCTAGGGTGACAGCTTGAGGCTCTGTCTCAAAAAACAAACAAAAAAATTCGCCTTTGGGACAGCACCTGTGGCTCAAAGGAGTAGCCCTATATGCTAGAGGTGGCGGGTTCAAACCCAGCCCCTGCCAAAAATTGCAAAAACAACAAACCCATTCATTGGTGGGATGTTGGCACTTCATTCACCTGATTTCCCAGGCACATTTTGAAGCCACCCACAGATTTCTGGTTTGGGTGACCCACTCCTGGGCTTGTGACCCTCTAGAGCCCTTAGGGGAAGGTGGCCTGAGCCATAAACCATGGCAGATGGAATCAAAGTGCCTAGAGGGGGTCTAGGAACCAGCCCCTCTGCATGTAAGCCCTCTCCTGTCCTCCCTCCCGCACAGTCACACCCCAGGACTGTGGTCCGGCAGTCACGGGCCTGTGCTTGGTATCTTGAGAGTCGTGTATCTGAACCCCACTTCTGTCATTTATTAGCAGAGTAACTGACACAAATGATCTTAACTGCTCTGAACTTTGATTTCGTCAACTATAAAGGAGGAAGAGAACCTTAACTCCCAGAATCCTGGCAAGAAGTGAAGGAGGTAACATATGTAACGGCCCAACGCGCAGCCTGGCAGGTGGAGAATCCCCGGCCAGCTCAGTTTTATCAACTGCCATCTGCCGGGGACCAGGAGACCACGGCACATCAGAGGACACCACATTGCAGAACAGCGCACACCTGGCCGAGCGCTTTCACCTTCCTTTGTCCGTCCTCCCAACAGTGTACGAGGTGAGCCCTGTCGCCTTCTAGGTAACTTGATGAGAGATCAGTCTCGCGACCTACTAAGCCCTGTTTCCACATCAGCAAAGTGAGGGCTTCAGTTTTTTTTCCTGCTTTAAAAAAATATACTTTTTATTTTTATTTGTTAATTAATAGAAGGGCACATACAATGGGTTATATCGTTGGCATGTGTTAGGTAGCTTCTAAGTTATAGCTTTTGAGACCAGGCTGCGTAACTAGGATAATACTAATATTAACAGCAGAGTCCTACACAGTCCCTGCCGTGTTTCAGGCACTATGCCAAGGATTTTGCTTGTATCGACACATTTGATCCTCATATCAACCTGTGGGTCAGGACTTTTAAGATCCCTTCTTTAAAGATGAGAAAACTGAGGCATCCCTAAGTCACACGCAGGGTATCCCGTACAGTCACCATGCATTGGGAAAAGGGGAATTTGTAACTAAATGTACCTTTATTTACAAAATATTTATTACACAGAGGTAGTCAATATGTAAAAAAATACTTCCTAAATATTTCATAAACTTGTAACAAATAGTTTGTAAATAAGGGTCCATTTAGTTACAATGTCCCATTTTCCCTGGGTGTGGTGAGTGTAGGGGCGACTTCTGGACATCCCATAGTTAGTTAAGTGGTACCAGTATGATATGAACCAACACAGAGTCTCACATGAATACTTACAAGGTCCTTATTGCATGGCTAAGCACGATTCTAACTGCTTCGCATACTGAATCCCAGCGGGTCCTCGTAACAACTCCAGCAGCTCATATTATCCCCACCCGAGATTAGCATTATCCAGGGTCTCACTACATTTAAAAGACCACAATAGCCCTGTCAATATGTCAGGCACCCACGATAAAGGTATGACAGGCACTGTTACCCTATTGAGCGTGTGAGGACAACCAAAGTTCAGTGTGGTTAAATGACTCATCCAAACCCAAGCCTAGACTTTCACCTTCTTCAGGTTAGCCTCAAATTTTTTCTTTCTTGCTTTTTACTTTTCAGAACCTCTGCCTCTAGCATCGCGACAGTGTACGTGAGGGGAAAAGCTTAACAAAGGTGAGAAGTGTAACAGAAACAGCAGATTTTACAAAACCTTTCCAAGGAAGAGTGCAATGTTAAGAAGAGCGGCACGGGGCTCACTGCAGATGAGCGCGCAATTACAGGAATCATTTGTCTAGCATTTCCAGAGAAACCGAGGACAGTTTAGAAGGAAGCTCTTGGAAACCTGCAAGCTCTTGGAAACCTGCAAAGCTCTTTGTCAATGGAAGATATTGTTAATTTGGGGGGTGTTATTTACTTAGATATTGAAAGGTGGGTAGAACTGGGTGGGGATAATATGATCTGCTGGAGTTGTTACGAGGACCCACTGGGATTCAGTATGTGAAACAGTTAGAATCGTGCTTAGCCATGCAACAAGCACCTTGTAAGTATTCATGTAATTTTTAATCGACTTTATTGAAGTGTAATTGACATACAAAAAATGGTTCCCGTTTAAGTTACACAGTCCAGTGAGTTCTGACATCTGTAGTAACATGAGGAAGTCTCGCCACGTCAAGAGCCAGCAACGGCTTTATCTGTGGTATAATGACCTGCCTTTTGCCCTGTCTAGTGGATACTTTTTTGCCCAAATATTTGAGGGAAAAATAAAGATGTGCATTATACATCGATAGTGCTGTTTGTTATTAGTCCATAAAATTTCTTATACTTTGTTTATGTGTTTTGTGATTATTTAGTATGTAAAAATTTTTGTCTCATAGTGTATTAAAAATAAATGCTAAAATTCCTTTATAACAGTGGTTCTCAACCTTCCTAATGCCGTGGCCCTTTAATACAGTTCCCGTAGGTCACGACTTTATAATATAAGAAACAAGTACCTAAATGTAAACAGATAAAAATTCGAATTAAAAAATTAAAATGAAAGATGTTTTTCTCTGAAAGTTTGGCCCCTAAATGCGGGTATACATTATACATACGCAGGAGCACATTTTACTGGCAAAACACAGTATATTTACTCCACGGCACTTCCATGGAGATCCATGGCCTTCAAAAAGGTGCTGAGCCTGTAATATGTACTCAGTAAATGTCAGCAATTTTTACCATTATCATTAGCTACTAAAAGTCACTCACTGGGGAGCATTACCAAGATGCTCAGACAAAGAAAAAAGTTCTAATTTGGAGAGAAAAAATAGTTCTACTGTTTGATCCTACCATTGCCCTACTAGGCATGTACTCAGATGATCAAAAATCATTTTACAACAAAGACATTTGCACCAGAATCTTTATTGCAGCCCAATTCATAATGGCCAAATCATGGAAGCTGCCCAAGTGCCCATCAACCCATGTATGGATTTATAAATCATGGTATATATATATATATATATATATATATATATATATATATATGTACATACCCTGGAATACTATGCAGCCGTAAAAAGATGGAGACTTTATATCTTTGATGTTTACCTGGATGGAGCTGGAACATATTCTTCTTAGTAAAGTATCTCGAGAATGGGGGGAAAAGTATCCAATGTACTCAATAATATTATGAAACCAATATATAATCACCTACACACTCATATGAATGATAAAACATAACTATAATCCAGAAAAAGGAGGAAAGGAGGGAGAGGGCAGGGGAGGGGGTGGGTGGGAGGAGGGAGGCTATTTGGTGGGACCTCACCCATTGTGCACAATGCAGTGGTACATTTCAAAACTATTAAGAGTATAAATGTCAGACCACAATGAATAAGTAAGTGAGGTGATGTAATCGGTTTGATGTAAGCTCTCCACATTGTATATCAATCGGCACATCATACCCTATAAATGTACACAGTTATGATTTAATAAAAAAAAGAAGAAAAAGAAGAAAAGAGCCTCTTGAAAAAAAAAATTGCCCAAGACTTTTGAGAAAGTACCAGTGTGGCCCGGCCAGGCGGCAGGCTGGGGATGGCACCCACAGTCTCATCTGCCCCCATTTGTGCCCCAACAGTCTCTGAACTTGATCCCTTCCAAAACTCAGCTGTGACCACTAGAATTCCCAGCAGCATCTTGCTTCTTGGCCGGTCAAGGGTCTCAGAGACAGAAAGTAGCCCCGTGGGACAGAATCGGAGAGGTCACTGCCAAGACAGAGGTCCCCGCCTCCATCCTCTGCAGCTTTGATGGAGCTGCCAGATTGCTGCCCCCATCTGCAATCCCAAGTTTCATGTTTTCAAAGAGTCTTGCCAAAAAGCCACAAGTGTAGACTCCCAGGAAAACAAACACCAGGAGAAGTATTTTTGTCAAGGCTGGAGCCCTGCAGAGGCCGGCTGCTCTTACAGATAAGATATCTGCTCACCTTTCATAAATGTCAGACTTGAAATAAAAGAGACAGGATAATGAGGTCTTATTTCCACAGAAGCAAGCACACACCTACTAATTAACCCGCAGACCACTAACAAGCGTACTGTTTAGATGTTCTTGCTGCAATTGTCACATTCGCAAATAGCTTGGGCTCAAACAATCTGATTTTCTTACCCTCCTCTGCTATTTTTAACATATTTTAAATGGCCCCATGAGTCAACATATGTTCATTCATTGACACACATTTGCATAATACCCACTATGTGCTAGGCATTCGATGTGGGATCCCGGGAGACTGTATTTTGTGAAGAGAGAAGCTCTGGCACCCAGCAAGTTGAGATGTGAACTTGGCTTCACCACCCGACATGCAGATTAAAGTGCTGCAAGGCTCCGGGGACCCAGGCGCGCATGGACAACGGCGATAAGGCCACTGTCTCTCCTAAGTTCTCGTTGGCATGAAATGAGATGACTTAACTGTGTATAGTGGATAGAAAGTGGCGCTTATTATTAGAAAGGAGCCAGCCAAGGAGATGAAAGAGGAAGGGAGTGAGAGGGAAGAAGGAGAAGGGCAGATAAGAAGCAGGAAGGAGAGCAGATGGCAGAGGGGAGGAGGGGAGGAGAACAGACGAGGAAGGGGAGCTGGGTGCCTTGTTGCCCCCCAGTCTGCTGGGGAGGACTGACAGGTGTACACGGCGAGGATACTGTTATGGGGGAACTGTGCCCCCCAAATGCATATGTGGCAGTCCTGGCCCCTCATACCACAGCCTGTATTTGGAGACAGGGCTTTTAAAGATATGATTAAGGTAAGGAGTGGTCATACAGGTGGGTCCTAATGCAATTAGAGGGTCCCTCCCATCAGAGAAGGCTGGTAGCATCCACGGTCTGCATTTACCATGGGGACTACGCAGCCACGAGAAAAGATGGAGACTTGCATCGGTGGAGTTGAAACACATTCTTCTTCATAAAGTACCTCAAGGATGGGGAAAAAGTATCCATTGTACTCAGTACTAACATGAAACCAGTATATAAACAACTACATGTCCACGCAAAGGGAAAAACACAAGTATAGTCTAACAAAGGGGAGGGGAGATGAGGGAGGGGGAGGGGGAGGCCGACTGGCAGGGTGTCACCTAATCTGCACAACATGAGGGTGTTCAGGGCGCCCCCTTGGTGAAGGGCTCAACTACAACTTGATCTTTACCTTAGACTTGAAAACAATATAACCAAAGCATTTGTACCCTCATGTTAATCTGAAATAATAGAAAACAAGATTAACAAAATATTCAGATAGTCAACAAAAAAAAGCATAGGAGGGGGTGAGGACGCAGACAGGTGCAGAGGGAAGGTCAGGTAGGGACGGGAGAAGGTGCCCACCCGCGAGTCAGGGAGACCAGCCCTGCCACACCTTGGTCGTGGACTTCTGGCCTCCTGTACTTTAAGGAAATGAGCTCCTGGTGTGTAAGAACCCAGCACGTTGCTGACAAACCCAGCAGACAGATACAGGTGTAGTTGGGGACACCCAGAGAGACGAGGGAGTGTAACCGACACTTCAGAAAAGGCAACCAAATCCTACAGTGGGATTGGGAAGCGAGGGTGGAGGACAAGGCACATCGGGGATGGGTCCCGTGTTTGGAGTCCTATTAGTGGAGGTGGCAGGGAAAGTCTTGGGTGAAAGCCCGAGGCCAGAGCACAGGCACAGCGCGGGAGTCAGAGCGGGGGTGGCAGGGCGGCGTGGTGGGGGAGGAGCTGGCAGAGCCACCGTCCACCTGGTCTGAGGCGGCCTTGGCTTCTCAGCTCTGAAGGTGGTTGGACGCTCTGAGGGGGAGTAAGCTCTACTTTACTTCTCATTCTACCAAATACCACTGTGCTGGAAATGCAAAGTGAGAGAAACGATTCCAAACCCTTTATATGCAAAGAAGAGTATTCTACGGAAAGGGGTCCAGTGTCTTCATCCTGGGAACAATGACACTTCCTCACCTTTCCAGCACATTCTCCTCCTTTCTATAGCAATGCTTCATGAATTACTAGATTTCATTCGAATAACCCTATCATGAGGGAAATGGTGGAAAGTGTTTATATCCGGATGCCTAGAACTTGGAATTGTGACCTTATCTAAAAATAAAAGGGTCTTTGCAGATGTGATTAAGTTAAGGATCTCAAGGCTAGATCAGCCTGGATTATCCAATTGTACCCTACATTCCATGACAAGTGTCCTTCTGAGAGTCACGCAGAGGAGAGACACACGAGAAAAAGGGAAGGCCATGTAAAGGTCAAGGCAGCAATGAGTTAGGCGGTCACAGCCGAAGGATGCCTGGGACCAGTGGAAGCTGAGCGAGGCAAACGCTTCTCCTCTGGATCCTCCAGAGGGAGTGTGGTCCTGCCAACACCTTGATTTTGAACTTCCGGCCTCTAAAACAGCGAGATAGTACATTTCTGTTGTTGTAGGCCACCGAGTTTTAAGTTATTTATTAAGGCAGCTTCAGCAGACTTTATATTATAATATAAACTCTTTGGGGAGAGAAGTGGAGGGATTCTAATTCCTATGGGATTGATGAGAGGGAAGGTCCTGCTCTCACATAAGTTGGTCACCAATGGGGGCCACTCGGACCCAGGGATCTTTTCAGGAGATTGCCCTAAATATGGTCCGTAAAATGATGAGGCATCAGGAGGGCTGATGAGCAAGTCAGGGAGCCACCTCCGTCAGCGCTGGACAGAGGAAAATACCGTGGAGAGGTGGGGCTGACCCCAGGAAGGGAAGCATGAGCAGGCTTTGCTGTCAGGAAGGCGGACCAGGGCAAGTGACACAGAAAAGTATCTGAAGTATCCGGGACCCAGCAAATGGCAAGAAATACGACCACACGAGACCTTGACTTCCAGGCTAAGACACTTGTTACGGGGCTGTAAAAAACCTGCTCACCAAAGCTCCTTCTTTAGCAGTTAACAGGATTCATTCTACGTTAATTGAATTGTCAATCACTGGCCTTGCAAAGGACCATCAGAAAACCTGTTGGCTGAGCACAGCTAAGTTTATCAGACCAACTGCAGTAACGGAGAGCATCACCTCGATAGAATCTCAATTTAGGTACAATCAGGGAAGGTTATTTATGGGGCTTCAGGGCCAGGGCTGAGTGATTTCAAGGTGGGTCTTACAAAGTAGGAAAGCAATTGAAACAGGACAGAGTTTATAACAAATAGTTTGGAATCATTGGATAGAGGAGATGAGGGTCTTGAAACAGGTTTTGATGGCGAGCTGTTGGTAAGTGTAAGTTTTAGCTGATTCTCAGGAGCAGGTGTTTCCTGGAGTCAGCAGGCAAGTCCCTGTTGCTTCGTCCTGGTGTTAACACAGGCAGATGAAAACACACTGGTTTTAAGTTCTCACAACAAATATGCCCAAGTGAGAAGTCACCATGGCACGTACACTGTTCCAGGTCTGTGTGTGTGCGCGCACACGCGTGCAGTTGTGTGGGTCCTCGACTTCATAAAGCTTGATCTCTGATGGGAGTAGGGAGGCAGAAAAATAGGATATTCAATAAATTTGTATAGACAGAAAACTGAATTTCAGAAAGCACTAAGTTCTAAAGAGAAAAATAAAGCAGGAAAAAAAGATGAGGGAAAAAGAAGGAAGTAACAATATTGGTAAGTACTGAGGACAAGTTTCCCATGGCCTCCTAGGCTCGGAGAGACCTTAGTTAAACGAAGTTAAATAGATCTCATCACCCCAGAACATATAGGAGTCTTGTATTTGCCAGTGTTTATTAAGACACTCCAAGATGGGCCAAGCGTGGTGTCTCATGCCTGTAATCCCAGCACTCTGGGAGGCCAAGGTGGGTGGACTGCTGGAGCTCAGGAGCAAGAGTAAGACCCCATCTCTACTAAAAACAGAAAAACTAGTTGGGCATCACGGAAGGCACCTATAGTCCCAGTTACTCCAGTGGCTGAGGCAAGGAGATAGCTGGAAACCAAGAGTTTAAGGTTGCTGTGAGCTATGCCATCATGGTTCTCTACCCAGGAGGACAGAGTGAGACTCTGCTCCTGCCCCCAGGGAAAAGAGAGAGAGAGAGAGACTCCAAAAAGAGAATAAAACACACATTTCCTAAATGTGTTTTACTTCATAGCTGTCTTTTCACAGAACCCTCTCTAAAGACGGCTTTATTCTTAGGAATACATTTAAGGAAGATGCCTGTGGCAAAGGAGAGTCACAGCCACGCCGACGATTGGCTTGAAGAAACCCAAAGCCAGTTGGGGAGGTGTTGGTGTGATGTCCAAGCCCAGGGCTGGTGTGGGACGCAGGCATGGAGAGGCGACAGAACTAGCAGAAGAGAGGGTGAGGATGGAGAGTGTGACAGCCCGTGAACGTCCTCCCAGAGGTTCTGCTAGAATGTGGGGACCATTCTGCCCAGGAGGTGAGGAAGCTCACCTGAGCTTTCCACTGTTCTTTCTGTTCCTATCACAGCCTTGAGTTTAATGTTCATTGAATGAATGAAGAAATGGAATGGGTTGAAAATGGATACCAGGTAGACAGCAGGCAACCTTAACCCTGCTGTGAAAAACAATAGGGTTATCCATTTTTTAAATCCCCAATGGCAAAGTTTCTGTCACTCCTTGTCCCCCAGCTCCCCCCTCACCCTATTAGCCAAATCCCAGTTTCTTTTACTGCCACATGTTTCCATGTCCCTTGGGAATGTTGCCATGTGCCTGTAAATCCTACCCTGTGCTGCCTGATGTCGGGGATGACAGCTCCTTTGAGCCTATCCAAATGGAACCCCACAACCTCTGCACCCCTGCACCCCACTGACAGCAGCCTGTCGGTTGACTTGGTCACCTCCACTGTAACTCTGTGTTGAGTCACAGATGAAGCCAGAAACAGAGTGACTTCTCCCTACACACCCCTCCCCTGACCTAGTTGTGGGTATAATTGATTTGCTCTGGCACCGAGAAGCTTCAGGGCTTTTGGAAAGAACCCCCTCACCCTCGGGAGCCCCACCAGCCCCCCAAAGTCACACAGGTGTCGGCTCAGGCTGACTTCAGTCTCAGTCTCTTCCCTAAAACCCTTGGGCTTGGGGCGATGACCTCCTTCCCTCCTCTTTCTGAGGCCCCCATCCTGGTTTCCAATCTGGCCTCTTTGGGGACCACCCCAGACTGTCAGACCAGGTTTAAATGTCCCTGAGCCACAGTGAGGGGAGGGAGAAGTTCAAGGTAAATTTTCTCCCAAGAAGCTTCTCTGACCTTATGTAAATTTCAGGGTACAAATAGAGGAAGGAAATTATCTAATTCTACTCTGTTACATCTAAGCCCCAAATGGAAATATGTGTGTTGAGAAGTTCAAGGTAAAACCATCCATCAACTGTGTCCCGGCCTCCGGGCCTGTCACAGAGCCGTGAACGGCCACTGCTACACACCCTCTGTGAGCTGTCCTCGGAGCAGATAACTAAGCTGCTCCTCCTGGGACCTCTGGGATGGGTTCTGCCTCCAGGGCACACTGGCTTGGTGACCACCTCCCAGCTCTTACAGACCCCAAGTGTCCCCCATTCTGAGCCTCCTGTGTCCCGCCAGGCAGTTCTCAGCTTCATGGGCTCCTCAATCACCCTCCTCAGAAACATTTTCTTCTAAGATTTTTTTGTAAGCTTGCCATAAAAACATGGAATTATTTTTTTTTTAATTTGAAATTCATTTTCAGTCTTCTTTTATAGATCTGTCATTCATACAATGGCTGGAAAACTTTCTAAACTCAGATATAATTTATGAACCCCTTCTTTTCGGCATAATGTCATTTTGTACATTAAAATGATAATACCGGGAGAGATCAGATGCATCTCGCCTTGGGGGTAGGGGGACAAGGGGGAGGTGATGGGTGGGGGGCCGTTCTGGTTCTTCTGAAACAAGGCTCAGTGAGCCTGTGCACAGCCCCCACCAGGGGCTTTCAAGAAAGGCAGAAAATGAAAAAAAATGTATTTTTTTCCCACAACCCTGAAGGGAGAATAAGAGGGTAAAGCAACTTATGCCCTTTATCAAAGAATAAGGCCTTGACAAGTGGCTAATGACACCATTTATAGGTAAAGTGTCCCAATCATGTTTGATTTTCAAAATATAGATATATCCTTTGAGATAGTTGAGAACAGTGTGTATATCAGTGATTCGCCGCCCTTTGTAAAAAATATCGATTCCTTGGGGCGGCACCTGGGGTTCAAAGGAGTAGGGCACTGGCCCCATATGCCGGAGGTGGTGGCAGGTTCAAACTCAGCCCTGGCCAAAAACCGCAAAAAAAAAAATCAATTCCAATGTGAATCTAGTATGCCATCTGAGTTGGGAACACTGGATCTGGCACAGAGAAGATGGAACCCTCTCCTCCGCTGATATCGCTGGCACCCTGCACCATCTGGGGGCAATACTAAAAGCTGAGGCTTCCTTACTGCTTGCCATGGGCCAAGTGCCCTTCCAAGCTCTTTTCACATATTACCTCTTTTTAACAACCTGTGAAGTAGGTACTGTTTTTATCCTGTTTCTCTGAGGCTCAGAGAGCTTAAGTAATTTGCCTGAAGTCACACAGCCAGTACCCGGCTAAGGCAAGATCGGATCCCAGGCAGTCTAGGGTCAGTGCTACACCTGCTGCCTTCCTAAGGGATCTAAATAGCTGTTTCTAACTAGTCTACATAGGGTTTGATTTACCCACCTATAAAATGAAGTAAGCTGGAACTAGTTTTGTGTTCATAAAGTCATCATTTTAAAGATGATGAAAATGATTCCCCAAGAAATGCAGTATCTTTCTGCCATTACTAAGCTCGTGAGTCAGACAGAGCCAGTTCTCCAGACCAGGCCTTCTGAATCCAGTGCAGAATTCTTTCCTGATATCCAGGTAAAACAAGTCAGAGGAGGGATTCGCCTTACAAAGATCCCAGGGGAAATTAAACTACTTCATGGAAAGAACTCAACTCACAGGTTTTAAATTGTGACACATACCTTAAACCAGGGGTTCTCAACCTTCCTAATGCCGCGGCCCTTTAGGACAGTTCCTGTGGGTCACGACCCACAGGTTGAGAACCACTGCCTTAAACCCAGTGCCTCCCTCTATCTCTTAGGAGGCAGACTAAAATGGTACTCAACATAGCCAGATTTCAATTGATTGTCGATTATGTATCGAATCCTGATCTCCGTGCTGTGAGAAGACAAGAGAGAAAGGATAATCTTGTCTTCTCAGGAAAATGCCCTGCGGAAAGTTAAACACGGGAGAAGAGAGAGCTCAGTCCTCTCTGTCGGGGGAGATGCTTCAACCCGGTTCTCTGCCTCGCCCTTCCTAGATTCTCCAAATCAAAGGAGGAGGGGTCATTTAAGGCAATTGAAGAACGACACGTGAGTCACCGTGATGACTAATATTCCACTGCGATAAGTAGTATTATCTTAATTGTACCCCACGGTGGCCTCCACAGAGCAAGTATGGAAATAGAAATCCGAACGTCCTCCTGAGAAACGTAACACAGAATGCAAAACCAAGCATCCGACGTCCTCGATACAAATATAAAACTGGTAGCTGAACAACTACAAGCCCACACAAGAAAAGAAAACACAATTAAATTCAAGTAGGGGAGTGGCGGAGGAGGAGGGGAGATGTGATCTCTCCCCTGACAGGTGCACTGCAGGGGCGCATGCGCACCTCCTGGTGAAGGGTCCACAACAACACAGGCTTCGCCTGACAATCACATACAATGTAACCTAATTGTCTGTACCTGTTCATCAATCTGAAATTTTAAAAATTAAAAACTTTTTTAAAAAAGAAATGATGCTTCAGGTTTTCCCTGGAAGAAGTTACTCCACTCTTAATTCAACTCAATAGATACTAACTTCCAAGCAGGGGTAGATAGTTAGTCTTAGATACTTGATAAATAAGAAGAGGGAAAGGGGACTACTTTTCCTGACGAAGTAGGAGAAGGGGGTGAAGGCCAGAAAGAAGGAAGATGATAAGGAACAAAGACAGAAGAAAAGAAGAATGAAGAAGTGGTTCTCAGAGAGGCGCCCTAGCTCAGTGGCTAGGGCAGTGGCCACATACACCAAGGCTGGCAGGTTCAAACCCAGCCCAGGCCAGCTAAACAACAATGACAACAACAACAAATAGCCAGGCGTTGAGGTGGGCACCTATAGTCCCAGCTACTTGGGACTTTGGAGGCTGAGGCAAGAGAATCGCTTAAGCCCAAGAGTTGAAGGTTGCTGTGAGCTATGATGCCACAGCACTCTACCGAGGGCAACATAATGAGACTCTGTCTCAAAGCAAAAAAAAAGAAGTGGTTCTCAGTCCTTTACCACTTCTTTAGAAACAACATTTTTATAAGTTAAGTGAGTTTAAAAAAATTGTGGATTAAATTCCCCTAAAAACACTCACAGGCTTAAAATTTTAAAGAGAAAACAAGCCAGGGCCAAAAGCATTATGCTTTGGCCAAGTGCAGGGGGAGGTGCCCTGGGGGCGGCACACACCTGGTTTACTGGGGGGCAAGGGGAAGGGGGGACGAGGGAGCTGTGAGACCCCAAGGTGGGTCTACCACGTGCGGCCAGGCAGCCGAAATTCATGAGTTCTCATGACATGGCCCAAGTGCAGGAAGCAACAGATTTGGGTAGAATGGACTCATTTTTCTTTTCTTTTTTTGAGACAGAGTCTCAAGTTTTCATCCTGGGTAGAAGGCTGTGGCGTCATAGCTCACAGCAACCTCAAACTCTTGGGCTCAAGTGATCCTCTTGCCTCAATTTTTCTGTTTTTAGTAGAGACAGGGTCTCACTTTTGCTCAGGCTGGTCTCAAACTCGTTAGCTCAAGCAAACCCAGAGTGCTAGGATTACAGGCATGAGCCACCTCGCCCGGCCTAAAATGGATTCTTGAGTCTCCATTATAGCTAAAAATCTGAAACCAATTTTTTGGTCTCTTCCTTGAGCTTACAAAAGGCAAATTCTGAGCAAGGGAAGGATCAGGTGCAGGCTCAGCAATACTGTGAGGACACAGTGTGAGACCCGGTGTCTGGGCCTCTGGTCTGTGTACCTTACAGATGCCTAAGAGCGTGCCCTCACACACCTGTGCAGGCGGGTGACCTCTGACATGTAACGGTCGCCCTTTATGCCGTGCTACTGTGTGCCAGGCTCTCTCTCAAGGGCTTGATTCATACCAGCTGCCTTATCAAAGTAGTTATCAAATGAGGATTCTTAGTCTCAAGAACCCAGTGACTCGTCCACGGTCCCAGGTCTCATTTCTGATGGGAAGGAGGGGTAGAGAGGAGAAAAAGCCAATCTGTCACACTATAATGCCATGATCTTAGTATCCTTATGCCACTTTGTTACAATATTATTTCAAATGTAAGTTTGAAATATATGCAACAGCCATCAGTAAACTCCAAATAGTTCATTTACAGGAAACAGTCACAGGGTGATGGCACCTGTTATCTTTTGGAGAGCACTTACTGGATAAACTCTTACCTGGCTTGTGTACTTGGGCAATGCAACGTCATTCAATACTAATCTGAGAAAATCATAATTAGACATGTAAACATGTTGGAGAAAAAATAGAATGATGTATTTTAAGATAATGTGATTATTTCTCTAGCTTTCCTCCCTAAGCAGTGTATATAATCAGAATTTATCTATGCCCCAAGAAAAATTGTTCTTTCCTTTTTTCTGTGTTAGTCTGTTCCTTATACATATCAATAGCTTTGGCTCTTGTCACTTTGTGGTAATTAGTCCCTTAATTACCTGTGTTTTTCACTTGACACTGAAGGCAGAGATCATATCTGACTTACCCAGTGCCCTTAGTTTGGGTTCAATGCCTTTCAGGCCCCTTGCACAAGAATGACTAACACATGGCACACGTGCCATTGTTCTACATTCCCACACCCGTGGAAGACATTACTAATCAATTGCTGCACCGAGCCTCTTGCTACTATTAGAATTCTTCAAAACAGACGTGAGGGTGGCCACCATCACCTGATCACAGATGGCATGAAAAAGAAAATCTTTTCCACTCCCTTATCCTGATGCCTACACAGGAAGCCTTCCTGGGACAGAAATGGCTCTGGAAACTTGAGAACACTGAGGCCAAATGAGAAAAAGGCTTTTAGAGACCCTCTGAATCAGCGTCTTTCCTCTGCTGGGGGTGGGCACTGAGAGGCGCTCATCAAAAAAGAGACCTGGATGGGCAGCAACTGTGGCTCACTGAGTAGGGTGCCGGCCCAATATACCAGAGGTGGCGGGTTCAAACATACCCCAGCCAAAAATTGCAAACAAAAAAAAAGAAAGACCTGAGCAAGTGACCTGAGCTGGGCAACCTTACCTTAAGACTTTCTAGCTGGAGCTAAAGGAGGAAGTCCAAGTTCTCTTCAGTGGAGAAGCCTGGAGATGAGACTGAGAATCAGAGTATGGAAAAACCACTGAATAAAATTGTCATTCCCTGGCGGCTTGAAAGCGTCCTGATTGCTGTGTGTGCAGTTGCCTTGGAGGCTCACATCAACCTCTGCCCTTGATGTCAGTTTGGTTGCATGAGCCAACAAAGACCTCTTTGGGGTGAAACTGGTTTGAGTTCTACCTAGTGCACAGTATGATTTTAAAACCATAAAAATGTTCTTTTATTCAATGTTTTTGCCACTCTTGTTGTTTTAAAACTTTACCTGTCTGGGGCAGCCCCTGTGGCTCAAGGAGTAGGGCACCGGCCCCATACACAGGAGATGGTGGGTTCAAACCCGGCCCTGGCCAAAGAAAAAAAACAAGATCGTAAAACTTGACCTTTCTGGCTAACAAGACTTGCCACCAGCAAAGCTCAAGACTGCCTTTGGATCACCATGTCTGACAGGGAGTTCGGAGGACACTATGATATGAAAACCCCCACCCTTTACCCAACAATGACTTGGCTATGAGGGGTTGGCTTTTATCCTCTGGGTTCTTAAATCTTAGATCTAAAGCAAAAACTCATTTTTTGGTAGCAGGCAGCTTGTGGGATTCCAGGTCTGGCCCCACTGTGGGTGTGTGCATGGATTTAGAGGTGTTATTTTTTTTTCCCTGTGTTTCTGTCAAATCAGGGGATTGAGACAGTGACCTTTAAAGACCCATACAGCCTTGAAGTTCTTTGACCGACTCTGCTCAGGGTTGGACAAGGTCGAGGCTCTCAGGTTGAGCCCTTCCCTCCGGCTTGGCCCTTTTCCAGGCAGAGAGCGCGGGCCTCTCTCTGATGGCAGGAGGCATTAGAAAACCACAGAGTGCTACCCTGCTCAGTCTGAGCCTTGGCTTCCCCCACATACTCCTGTTGCTGTTTTGTCTCATAAAGATGAAACGCATTCCTCTGTTCTGAGTTCTATGGTCCCTACACTCTCTATTCCTCCCTCCTGTTATTAGGCTTAAACTCCCTCCAGGGTAATCTGCTCACAGTATCAGCCCCCATCTCTTAAGGATGCTAAGTGACTTTTCCCTTTATACAATATCCAGTAAGTTACAAAGTAAATGAAGCCAAGGCATGTTATCTAGACTTGGTTAACAAAGTTCTTCTAGGGTCAAGAGGCAAAGATCCAGGCTCCCACCAAAACACAGGGGCTGTGGGATCAAGGAGCCCCATTTCCAGACCTCTTGAATTGGACTCTTACCCCAATGGTAAAGGAAAGAGCAGGGCTCAGGCCTAAGCAATAGCTACAATCTGTAGAGAAAGAGTGTGCGTGTATGTGTGTGTGTTTTCGGTACATTCCTCCCGAAGAAAAAGCTTACTTGTGTGGGTGGACACTCGTAAGAGCCAGGAATCAGCCTCTGTCTGTCTAGCCTGAGACTTCTCCAGTGATTGGCACTTGGGACTCAGTGGGTAATCGTGTAGAAAATCTTTTTAATTTGGTAGAGTTGGAGATGTCAGATCCGCTCTCACGATGTGATGGGCTGGAATGTCCATCATCACAGAAGTAAACAGGGGAGGGAAAGACGAGAGAGAACGGGAAGACCACCTTTCATTCTGTGCACAAAATCTCTCACGGAAGACTAATCTCCGTCTTCGTGGCTTACAAAGCCCACAGTAGTCAGTTTTGGAACTCAGGTTTCCTGATTCTCCATCCAGGCCTTTTCACGCTTGAGCCCTTACTTCCCCTGCTCAAGACCACCTCCCACATCTCCGAAATCGCTTCCACACCCCAGTTGTCCAGATCCTCCGGCACGTTCAAGGCCATCTTCTGGCCCTCTCTGAGACCTCTTTGAAGTACACATGTAAATACTTGGAGACACATTATTAACTCCTCAAACAGGTCAACAGCTGTACGAAAGGATTTATTTTAACTGCTTTGCTGAAGATTTCTTTGAAGAATAAGTTCTTCTGTGTCTCAATGGAACTTTATTTCCAGAAAGTGGGATTGAAAATCAAGTCACAAGCTGCAGCTTCGCCATGAAGAGCATGAGCAGGACAGTTACAAGGTGAGATGACGAGCAACAGAAGCGGGGAAGCTGAGCAAGGGCCTGGGTCTAGAGCAGGAAGAAAGGAAGCCAGGGGAGCGGAGGGGAGGCCAGGAGCAGCACAGCCCTGGAGAAAGACCCTCAAATCCTTCCACTGAGATCTGGAGAGCTACTGGGGACCCAGCACCTGCTTCCAGATTACCATCTCCTCGGTGGTAACAGCCCCCATTGCTAAGTCCACGTCTTCACCCCCAAAGTGCCTCAGTTGATTCTTTGTTTCCAAAATGAAGCTGTTATGTAAAGCCCAGCACATCTGTATTTCCAGCAGCTCAGCGGGAAAGGGAGAAGTCCCCGGCTTGGCTGATGATCAGAGAAAAAGCCACAGTGCGGCAGCAGGGACACTGTCTGGGGTGGACCCAGTGTGACTTTCTTTTGCAGCAGAAGGCAGGGTGAAGAATGAGAGGGAGGGGTGGATGCACATCCCACTGAGGCTTCGTGAAAAACAGCCACCTGCCAGGGAAGGCGCTGAGGCCGGTTGCTCTGACATGGAAGGAAGCCTGCCTCAGATGTTCACGCAGACACCGGGGCTACGTTCATGCAAAAAAAAATGGCATGCAGGCACTTTCAGAAGAGGTCAATACTTCTGCAGATAGATCAAACAAGCTGAGCCCACTTCCTGTTTCCAAAAAGCTGTGTCCCCCACGAGTACCAAGCACGCCACCTAGTTAAAAGACAAAACAAAAACCCTCCCAAACTCATCTATCTTCTTCTCTTTCACTCAAATAAAACTCTCCTGAGAGGGTAATTAATCTCCTTTCAATAACCAATAGGAGTCAGTGGAAGTGACCTTGATCAGGAGGAGGAAGGGATCAGAGGAAGCGTCCGCCCACTTGGCTCCCACGTAGCAAACCCGGGTTTATCCCCGGCCGCACATCGAGCTCTCGCCTACATGGTAAATTAAAGTAATTTGCCTAAAATATCTTCAAAAATAAAATAAAATAGAAAATCAATTAATTTGGATTGCAGAGTAAATTTTCTGAAGAAAAAAATAAATCACTGGGTGGCACCTATGGCTCAGCGAGTAGGGTGACGGCCCCGTATACTGAAGATGGTGGGTTCAAACCCGGCCTCAGCCAAACTGCAAAACAGAAAAATAGTCGGGCGTTGTGGCAGGCACCTGTAGTCCCAGCTACTCGGGAGGCTGAGGCAAGAGAATCACCTAAGCCCAGGAGTTGGAGGTTGCTATGAGCTGTGTGACACCAGGGCACTCTACCAAGGGCAATAGAGTGAGACTCTGTCTCTACAAAAAATAAATAAATAAATCACCATTGGAGAGAGAAAAATAGTGTTTCTAAGATTTGTGTACATGCATTTCACACACACACACACCCCCCAGGACGGAGCACTAGTATCGATTCCGAATAGTCATGTAACAGATGCTGAGATGTGTCCAATTTGGTTATTATTTATATTCTATCCATACCTCATTCATCCTCTACCCCAAATATTTGCTGTATAGCTGCACTCTGCACTTTGGGGGTAAAGCAGCTCCACATCTTGAACGAGGTCCTTTTGAGAGCTGAAGGTGTGATGCTGAAAACAGTTAATCAGAGGGAACTGCGGGGACCATGCAGGTGGTAGGGGTTCAGGGTGAGCAGACAGGGGAGGAAGTTGCAGACCGCAGACGAGAAGTGAGTCAGCCAGAGGTGAGCAAAGCGTTCAGTCTAAGATGCTCCATTGCTGAAAAATCAGTGCTCACGACATGAAAATACATGAAACCACAAGGAAATACTTGTGACAAGCTTGGATGAGCAAATAAGAAAGAAATATCCAAGATTAACATTTCAATCTGCACTCATGCATCAGTAATTTCATGTCATGTTGAAGGTCCATCACTCCAATTCCAAAAAAAGATTTTCCTATTCTGTTGGCATTACATTTTTTTTTTTTTTGACATTCTTTGAGGGAAGCTCTATGGAATGATTTCCCATCTTGCTGCCTCCTTCCACTGTGAAGCGCTTAGCTGTTAACCTTGTCTGCAGCACTTCTGTATTTCTACATTTCTTATAATCACACAGAGCTATTTTGTCTCTGGTACTAAACCAAAAATTTTTTGAGGGTAAATATCATGTCTAATTATCAATGCACCCCAGGGCCTGTAGTAAACCCCCAGCATGTAATAAAGGCTTGTGGGTTGGCTCAACTATCCACAGTCCAAATCTTTCCTTGGATTGTTCCATGCAAGCAAAACTTTTCCCAGACTTCCATTCTATTGGATTCCTTAGGTTAATCAACCAAGGACTCCCTGAGGTGATTAATCCTAATTCTTTAGGTAATTAATCAACCAAATATCGTCGAGCACCCCGTCTGTATCCATCACAACAAAGATTGGGAAGCTTACAAAGTGGTATAAAACAAAGTCCAAGCAGCTCAGGTCTTTACATTTGTTTGGAAAGGAACAATGTTTAACATATATGAATCGAGAAAAAGATGCTTGAAAAAGATGCTCGATATAATCAAGTAGTACATTATCAAATGTTTCTAAAACTCAAGTGGTAGAAAAATGAATCAAAGAGTTCACTGTGAAATACAGAGCATAAAAGTAAGAGAAGTTTGAGTGGGTTTCATGTTCATGTCAGCTCTGATCAGGTGACCATGGTCACCTAGAGAACCCCAAAGGCTCTTAGTTCAAAAGTGAGCTGAGCGACATCTAGATTGACTAGCAATGTCTGCCAGGACAGGAAAGGACGCCTGATAGCCAGTGCAGCTGACTGTACAGTTCTGTAGACAACCTGCACTCTGATCAAGAATGGTTTAATGGGTGAAAGCTTTTGGAGCCCAGCTATCAAAGGCAACTCCAATGCCACTCCCTCTCTTCCCCCCTCCCACAAAGAATTGCATTTTCCAGGAATAACCTGGCTCTTCCTAGAATACCAACATCTGCCTCAGTCTCAGATGGCTTCAGTCTCTGGAAGCCAAGCTCATCCCAGTGCCTTCCCTTTCCAGAAAGGTTTTTCAAATCATCTATCCTCCTGCAAGGATCACATATCTACATTCACCTGAGACAGGGAACTTGTGGGGAAAAAATAGGAAAGAAGAAGAAGAGGAGGAGGAAGAAGAAGAAGCTGTTCTAATTCCATGTCAGTCGGAAAATGCAAGCAGAGAAATTGTGCCACTCAGTAGTGAGACTTCAATGTTGTTTGGACG
This sequence comes from Perodicticus potto, assembly GCA_963574655.1. Lineage (NCBI taxonomy): Eukaryota > Metazoa > Chordata > Mammalia > Primates > Lorisidae > Perodicticus > Perodicticus potto. The sequence continues at coordinate 27,135 of CAUYRH010085348.1, forward strand.
TCACATGGGGAAGGATATTATAGGAAATGAACTCTGTCATCCCCAGGCTTGGCTGTCCCTCCCAAGTTTGGCAGAACCATGGAAGGTCAGGTAAGAATAGTAAAGTGCATAGAAAAAAGAACATTGAACCTGACCGAGTTGGGTCAAATCTAGCCTTTCCTCTACTGAAAGCTTGAGAATCACTTAAGTCTTAGCTTTTTCATCTGATAAACAGAGGCAGCTACTCTATTGTATCTTTGGGGGAGGGCTAGCACCCATTGCCCCCTTTTGATGGTAAGAGTGCCCTAAATATAGTTTGAGTCACTATCCTCTCATTTTTAGACATATGATTTGGGCGAGATTGAGTGAGATTTCCAGTCACTAAGCAACCAGAGAATGGCTTAAGCCCATCCTTCCAGTTCTATATTAAAGTTGGTTCAATCAGAAGTATATTGGTAAACGTTTAACAACTGACTGTGACTAATAAAAGCTCTGATTTGTAGCAATTGCCAATTCCTGTGGCCTAAAGACTCCCACAATGTCTAATTTTGAGCTACCAAGTCTGTAAACTTGAAGCTGGGAGGGGATCCAGGCAATCGAATTACGGGAGCTGTCCGCACCACACCTGGTCCAGAGGGAGTGACCCTGGGACTGGGTGGACAAGAGCACTCACCTTCCAGTCACGGGGCGTGGCTCTATGAAGAGGTGAAGCTTGGAACCAGCACAGCTGTTTACTGCACAGCTGGGAGCCTGTGCATCTAGAGCCCCCTGAGAGAAAGTGAGCTGATTCTGAGTCTGGAGTCTGAAATCATTTCAATCTGAACCCATTTCTACCTACAAGTTGACTTTTTCCCTAAGCTATTTTGAATCAGGTTTATGACACAATTAAAAATAAACCAATCATACCCTGCATGTACCACAGAATTATTATAACTGTAAAGTTAGATATACTTTCTCTAGATGTTAGACCTACACAGCTTTGTAAATTCAAGGTCTTCCTCTTCCTATTGTTGTTTGCAAGAGATCACACTGTTCACCCCATGAACGCCAAAGATACAGTTCTCCAACGGGTGATGACAGTCCTGGAATACAGAGTGCAGGAACAGGGGATTTTTTTTTTCTGGCATCACATTGGCAGAGATGAGGGGAGAGAGAACAATTTCTCTTAGGAATATAATAGTCTTGGGGCTCCAGAATAAATGGCAGATCTGCCAAATGGGAGTAATTTTAGGATACTCCCCTGTAGAAGCTTGCCTGGGGTATTGGAGGGCCATTTTATTATCATTTGGAAAGTGCCAGAAGTGGCTAAAACCAAAGCTTCTCATAATACTGCTGCCTACAGAAGCCCAAGTGACAATCGGAGAGTCACCTGTCAAGGGGAGGTTAAGTTTTTCCGAGAGTCTATGCCTCTCAGAAGGTCTGATAAAAGCAGGCTCTCCTTCCTCCCTCACAAATGGGTGACTAAGAGGCCAACATCTGGAATCGCAGAAGCACCATCACCTGCTCCAGAGCCAGGCACAAGGGAGGCTGAGCAAGACTATTACCAATAGTGATAGGTTTCAATGGATCTTTGCTTAGCATATAAAATACTGGGATTGACAATTCTCCAGCCACCATCTATAGAAAAGAACCTTAAGTTTATATATGGGGCTCCTTGTGGTTGCTGCGAGAAGCTAAGGTGGGATATGGTGGCTATCTGCTCTTTGTTATAGATTTTTTAAAATGAATAAATTGGACTTGACCATAGGACTCTTAAATTGATGGGGACTCAAAGCCAGTTGAGTCCTGGCTTCAGGTTTAATATCTTTCCCTCCTGCCTACTTTTTAAAAATTAAATTAGCTTACAAGATGTTCTTGTCATTCCAGTATTCGTTATCCAAGTGCATGCGGTTACAAAGTTCTATAAGGAACCTTGTAAACATCAGAATTTCAAAATATTCTAAAATAATGTTCTAACTATTTGTGAATTAAGTCTCTGTTCAAATATCCCTTTCTTTTTGCTTAACACTAGTGACCAACCACCCCCTCTTCGGTCAGTTAGGAACCATCTGCAGCAAGTCTTTGGCCAAAATGCAAAATACAAAACCAGTCCAGTGCAGAGACTAGGAGAAGATTCCCTGAAGGAGATGGAAATGATGGTGGGGATCCATCCCAAAGCAGGGAGAGACAGCATTAGGAAAAAGTAAAGTGGGCCAGGTGCGGTGGCTCATGCCTGTAATCCCAGTGCTCTGGGAGGCCCAGGCGAGAGGATCACTTGAGCTCAGGAGTTTAAGAACAGCCTGAGCAAGACCCAGCAAGACTCCATTTCTACTAAAAATAGAGACAGTAGCCAGGTATTATGAGAGGCGACTGTGGTCCCAAGCTACTCTGGAGGCTGAAGCAAGAAGATTGCTTGAGTCCAAGAGTTTGAGGTTGCTGTGAACTATAATGACGCCATGCCACTCTACCCTGGGTAAGAGTGAGACTCTGTGTCAAAAATAAACAAATGAAAATTTAAAAAAATAAAAAAAAATTGGAAAACTGGCCAGGTGTAGTGACACACCCCTGTAGTCCCAGCTATTTGGTAGGCTGAGGCAAGAGGATTGCTCAAGCTCAAGAGTTTGAGGTTGCTGTGAGCTATGATGCCATGGCACTATACCCAGGGTGACAGAGACTCTGTCTCAAAAGAAAACAATAAAATGAATTCTTGGATATTGGGGGCCCAGGAGAGTTGTGTCGAAAGCAAATAAATTAGAATATGATGGGAAAATCCTACTGCTATTTGAAGTCCCTTGCTGGGTGACATTTTAGTGGCCTCCTTCACTGACTCCTCACAGAGCCTGTGTGCACACACATGTACCTAGCACTAATCCAAAACCACTATCACTTTCCTATCAGTTGAAGCTCATGGCAAGTAACATGTTCCCCCAACACACAAAGGCTTACACGTATAGGCCTCAAATCCTGTTTGTCCATGTCTAAAGAGATTATCTATCTGTCCGGAGACTGTGTCAATTATCTATTGCCATAATAATGCCATATAATTAAAAACCACCCAACCTCTGTAGGATACAATAAATTTTTATTTAGCTAACAGTTATCTGAGTTGGACTTGGCTGATCTTGGCTTGGCCATCTCCTGTGTCTGGAGGTGACTGACTATTGAGCCATCTAGAAAGGTCTCGGCTAAGATGAACAGAATGACTCAGCTCCATTTCATGTGTCTCTCATCATCCCTCAAGCTAGCCCAGGTATGTTCATGTGGTGACAGTAAATGCTAACAGGTCTGACGGCATGAATGCTGTTCCAGCCTGTGTGTGCATCACACGTGTGCACCGGCCAAAGTAAGTCATAAGGCAGAGCCCAGGGTCAGAGTGAGAGAGCGTGATGTGGCAAATGTGGGGATGTAGAACAGAGCCTCTAAATGCAAACAAACCTGAGGATCATAACACCTTGTAATTACCAAGGCAGGGAAAGTACCAGTAGGTACAGTCATGTGATCCATCAGACACCCTTCCCTAAAGCTTTCCTCCAGCCTTGAACATCAGTAACAAGAGGGGGAGGGATTACATTATCTTTAAATGCACTAGCTGAGCAGCCTGCATTTTCCCAAGGCTGCCCTGTTCTATTCTGAATAAAGACATGGGCAATAGGCCATGCTTGGATGCCTCAGACCATCTGCCAACAAAAACAGGAAAAAAAATTAATTATGAATGGTGTCTTCCCATGCTAATCATTTATTGTAAAGGATTTCTCCAGCTTGTTTATAATAGCTGTTGCCTAAGGGTGCATGCTGTATAAATTGTCTGATTACAGGATACAGAGGGCTTCTTAATAGGCCTCAGCTGATTAAGAGAAGGGAAAGAAATTAAAGAGGCCATTTCCCTTTAGGTATGCAAATACCTCCCAGAACAAAAGACAAAGATATGATAGACCATGATGAAACACACCCTCTTTTCTTTTTACCTTAAATTATGTACCAGGCAAGAAGCAAGCTTCATTGCCTGTGTCAGCTGAGATGTGAATGGTCTAGTAATTGAAACAATACCAACGCCAGAAATGCATGTTAGATGTCGAGCTAAACTAGCTCCCTGGGCAACCCTGCAGCAAATAGCAGTGCAGTGCTTGGATCTCTTTGGATAAGGGGTCACTTCTAACCCTTGGGTAATTTGACTCTGGCTCATTCAGCTAAATATATTTGGATCACATTGGCTTTCTCATTTCTGAAGCCAGAATTTACATGTCAACATCTGGCAGGAAGGGCAGCTGGAAGGCAGACTAAGTGTGTTTGAAAAACAGTGAAAAAACAGGGGCGTACACAGTTAGACCCGTTTCTTCTTGTTGCTTCCCAGGCACACACAGATTTACAGATACACGCACCCTGTGGATATGTGTGCATACACGCACACATGTGCACACGCATGCAGGAACCTCTGCTCCCATAAAGGTTTTTCTTTTAAAAAATTAAAAAAAAAATGTTTTCTTGAAATGTTCATTGGTGTTTTGAAGGAGTATATTTAACATGGTATTTCATTGTGGTTTACTTTTTGAAGGAGCAGAGATTTTATAGGTTTCTTTCTCATCTAATTATAGGAGTTATGAGGAGCTGCATGGAGATGTTAAGTGTAGTTCCAAAGTGAGGATTCCACCTGTTTGGAGGTAAATACCACGACCCTCAAATATCAATCACCAACTCTAAGTCCCTGATGAATAAAGGGAGATCTGATTCTTGCAGGCTACCTCTAGTGGGTCTTTCCTACTTCAGAGTTTAGTAAATTTCATGGACATCTTGTCAACGTTCTATCAGAGCTGAATTAGTTTTCTATTGCCGTATCACAAATTACCACCAAACTTACTGACTTTTGTTATCTCACAGTCTTCATGAATCAAGAATCTGGGAACAATTTCACTGGGTCCTGTATGTCGGAATCTCTCACAAGGCAGCAATGAATGAGTTGGCCGAGGTTCTAGTCTCATCAGAAGGCTTGACAGGGGAAGGACCTGCTTCCCGGCTCTCTCACTTGATCGTTGTTGGCAGGATTCAGCTTTTTGTGGACTACTGACTGAAGGCCACCCTCAGTTTCTTTGCCAGGTGGCATTCTCCATCAGGGCAAGCCCACAAAAAGAGAGAGAGAGGATGAAAGTGATAATCTCTTATAATCTAAGCTCAGAAGTGGCATCATAAACTTCAGAGAGTGTTTACCATAAAAAACTCTCTGAAAACACCTGCCCTTTTCTCTCATGGGATCCACCCTCAATGCTGGCTCAGATCATTGGCCTAAGCAATTGTGTATCCCTCTGCACACTATATGAATAATTAATTTATTTTCTCATCTGCTTAAAAAAAACTCAAGGCCTATCTAAAGTCACCACTTACTTCTAATCATTAACTTATCTCTTGCTTTTTTTTCTTGTTTTTATGAAAACGATTGGCTAATTACTCACTTGTTTATTATTGTTACTTTCTCCTCCAGACTATAAAGGAGCACAGGAAATTTCAGCCCAAAATATGATTTCTTGTTATAAAGAATACCTTGAACTAAAGGCCATTCATGACCAAAACACATTACAAGAGGCTTTCCCTCTATTGGCCAGATGATTGACCAATGAAAAGATCAAAGGGATGACTGGTTTCCCTTTCTCTTCCAGTTACCTCAATTCCTTGCAGGAAGAAAGATCAAGGATGCAACCAGACCTGACCCAAATCATTTAAATGTAATACCTGTCTCTCAGGTTAATTTAATTTGCAAAGGGAATCATTTACAAGTCAATCTGTTTCCCCACATCCATTCATCCTTCCTAGCAACCATTTGCTGCCCCTAAACAGAATTAACAGTACTCCTTATCTCCCCCTTTCCTCCAAAAGGACATGTAAATAAAAATATCAGAATCACTGTGTGATTCTTCCCATACACATGGTAAATAAACTTCTATCATATTTATCTGCCTTAATTGTGAGTGGACCTTTCAGCAAACTTTGGGGAGAGGGGAAGATTCCCCTCATCCCTTCAACTATAGACCTCATTAGGAAAGAAAGACAACTGGTCTGTCTTGTTGACTGTAATACCGAAGTAGTGTACATAGTAGGCACATTATTAATATTTGATAGATTAGGGAATAAATGAATGAATCCCATATAATGTGGCCCAAACAAACCCAGCTCCAAAGTTCAAATGAGTTGTTTACCTCCCAATGCTTCAATCTCTCAAAATGTAAAATGAGAATCCATTCTCCTGAGACCTTTTGCAAAGGAAAAATTAAGGAAACATTTCAATTTTTGTATGCAAAAGCCATATTTAACAATTATTTTTCATGGATATTTACTTTTGTGGAAAATTATCTCTTGAGACCAAGTCAAGTGTCTCAAACCCTAAAAGAGACTACTGGAGAATCAACTAGTAACAGTGTGATCACAAAAACGTTGGGTGTGAAGGCAGTTAGTTGTCTGTGTTCTTGGTTCTTGGGGTGCTCTCAGCTGAAGAATGACCAGATACCCCAAAGTAAGGCAAATGCCAAACACCATTTATTGAGGAAGAGAAAAATAAGTATACAGAGTAAGAAGGTATACAAAGCAAGATGTGTTCACCATAGTGAACGGGCCTCTGTTGTCATGGCAAGTAGGGGCTACTTAGGCAAGTAGAGACAAAGAGGCATTGATTTTAAAGTCACCTGCCAGACTCTATTCCACCTGTGGCCAGGCCTATGGGCTAGAGAGTCTCCTACGTCCTTTTGCACTTGGCACATAAGTTCTAACTGGTAGATTGGTAAAGATGTGAGTAAACATTTGGGACAGAGTTCAGGTGGAGGCACCAAGATGGAGGCCCGCCCATCTGCTCAGGGAGAGCTGGGTTTCTAACTAACTACCTAACGGAATCACTTTGGAGTCAGAAGACCTTGGTTCTTGTTTTTATTGTATTGTGGACTATAAGATGAAAGATCAGTCACTTTCAAACCTTGTTGTCTTTGAGCTAAAAGAAGGGATTTGGACTCACTGATTTAACTACGCCAACTACATTTTGCAAAGAAAAATCTAACCATTGAACCTAAATAAGAATGTTTTAGGTCTGTCTGAATCTAAAAGAAACTCTAGGAGACTCTTTTGAATGCAACTTCTTAGACTCTTTGATGCATTCCTGGGATCTATGGAAACTACTGTACAGAATATTTGGAAATGGGATTCCTCAGAGAACCAAAGGTGAATAATCACCATATCTGAAAGGCAGTTTGAAGCTCTGAACTCAAGGTCCAAACCCTCAATTAATAACTAGATAGATGGGGAGGCATGCCATAAAGAAAATACTGTAAAATGCTAATGTTAGACTGTAGGTGGGAGGTGTCAGTCAGGTGTTTATTGTAAAATTCTTTCAACTCTACAACACGCTTGCAATATTCATACTAATATACAGGAAAACATTAAATCTCAGCATCAACAGTTTAAGGGTACACATCCTTCCTAAGTGCATTTAACTATTTCAGGCAGTAGAGATTCTTTTTCTCAGGGCTACATCATGTCATTCCATTTTCTAGATTGTCACTCTGGAGGATGGTTCATCCAAAAACCCTATGTCTGGAAAGTTCTAAGGTTCACAAGTGAGTCATAGACATCCAGGGGCATGTCAAATGCAAAGAGCCAGAGAGCTAGTGAGCACACACTACTCACACAGGACTCCATCCGGCCCCCTGAGAGAGGCAGGACTCCGCTCCCCTCCCCTCCGAGAGAGGCTGGACTCCGCCCCCTGAAAGAAGCAGGACTCCACCCCCTGAGAGAGGCAGGACTCTACCCCCTGAGAGAGGCAGGACTCCGCCCCCTGAGAGAGGCTGTACTCCACCCCCTGAGAGAGGCTGGACTCCGCCCCCTGGAGAGGCAGGAGAGCAAAAATGTGACCATCTGGCAGGCGAGAAGATAGAAGCCTTGGAAAATGAAGTAACTTTCTCAGGGTCTCAAAAGTACACGCAAGAGTCAGGGTCTGAACTTGGGTCACTGTACTCAACCACTTGCATCTTTATTTTAATAATAATAGCTCACCCTGTGAGGAGCTTTACTCTGCTCCCAGCTCTGTTGTAAATGCTTTTCATGTATTAACTCATATTCTTTTTTTCCCCACAACAACTCTATGAAGCAGGAACTGCTTTTGTTATCCTCATCTTATGGGAGGAAATGGAGGCTCAGACAGGTTAATTTAGCTTGTTCAAGGTCACACAGCTAGTAGAGAGAGGAGCGAGGATTTAAACCTCAGAATGATTTCATGGCATCTCGGTTAAAGTTCAATAAAGGTGCTTGAAAAATTGATCCTAGACTCAGAGAGTTAGCTAAACTAGGAACGAAGTGCAGATACAGGTTTTTGTTATTATTGTCATAATATTTTAAACTTTGAGTTTAAGAAAAATTAGTAATACACTTTTCTTTCTTTCTTTTTTTTTTTTTTTTTTGAGACAGAATGTCACTATGTCACCCTTGGTAGAGTGCCGTGGCGTCACAGCTCACAGCAACCTCAAACTCTTAGGCTTAAGTGAGTTTCTTTCCTCAGCCTCCCAGGTGGCTGGGACTACAGGCGCCCTCCATAATGCCTGGCTATTTGTTGTTGTTGTTGTTGTTGTTATTGTCATTGTTCTTTAGCAGGCCCTGGCTGGGTTCAAACCCACCAACTCCGGTGCATGTGGCCAGTGCCCTAACCACTGAGATACAGGTGCCAAGCCAGTAACAATACTTTTCTTACAAGAAAAGAAGGTTTTAGATTTCTTTTGTGTTGTTGTTTTGTTTTTAGTTTTCTCAAAGTTAATGAAATGACAGTTGAAAATGCATTGCGTTATTTTTAGAAGTCCAATAAGACTATTCTTTATTCTTAGATGAGCTCTTCGTGCCAATCTGGAATAGAGTAATGTTAACCATAACTTCTGCCTGATACATACATATATGGATGCAAACAAAGCTTCTACGCCAGCACAGACGACCTCCAAGAACCATGCCCTTTCTCTCTCTGCACACATTTAGTGCCTGCAGAGGACCCAGAGAGTCTCTCTTTAAGAGCCTATTCTGGCTCTCTTGCTATTATTAAAATTGAACTTATTTTCTATCTGACTCTGAAGTTGTGAGAAGTTCAAGTGTGAGAGGAAAGGCAAGCCAGGATGCATCGACCAGAACTTAAAAGATGAAGGGATCTTGTGGTGGATGCTGTAAGTGGCCCCTGATCTGGTTTCATGCCATTTCTTGGCACACCAGCCCCTGCCTTCCTTTACTTATGGGCTTTCTCCAGCGAAGCCACTCTGCTCACCAATCCAGAGGAATACAGCGCTGGCTCAGTTTGGGAACAGCCCTCAGCCAGTGCCTCCAGTGGGTACAGCCCGTTGGCTTCCCAGGGAGAGATGAGCCTCCAATCACTCCAGGAGGCAGCCTGCTTAAGACTGTCTCTTCCTGGGGCTTCCACCCCCTCCTTGTCTCGGTTTCTGTAATGGTGAATTTTATGTGTCAGCTTGGCTTCTTAGATATTTTATCCAATATTCTAGATGTATCTATGAGGAATGAGTTAGGGATGAAGAATGTGTTTAGATAAGATTTACATTTAAATTGTGGACTTCTAGTACAGCAGATTGCAGTGGGCCTCCTCCAATCGGCTGAAGGCCTGAATATGAAGGATGATCTCTCCTGAGCAAGAAAGATTCTCCTGCCGACTGCCTGTGGACTTCACCTGCACCAATAGTTCTTCTTGGTCTCCAAAAGACTGCTCTTGAACTTGAACTGTCAGATTTTGGATTTACCAAACCTCTACAATCATGTGAGCAAAAATCTTACAGTAAATCTCTTCATATGTATATGTGTGTGTATACACACACGTGAACACACCCACGCTCACCCTGCATTGGTTCTGTTTCTCTGGTGAACCCTGACTCATATATACTTCCCCACTCTTACAGTGAAATTTCTTAGGATAACCTCTCAAATTACTTGCACTTGAATCCTGGTCTGAGAGTCTATCTCTGGGTTAACTCAAATAAGAAATTCGGAGCTTCTCAAGGAGAAAAGGTACATGATTCTGGGTAGAATGGGCCTCACCTGCAAAACCGAAAATGTAATAATTAAGCACTTACCGTGTACTTGTCATGCATTACTCTGCCTTCTGTATAACAATGTATCCATCACTCCTGACTATAATTGTACAATAGTCACTACTGCCACCCTCATTTTACAGATGAGAAAAGGGAAATCCAAGGAGGTCAATATAGGATTAAACGTGAAAAAGTTGATGCCACAATGTGTATCCTAAACCACTTTTCTCTAATGTCCAACCTTTATTCATCTCATTAAGAAAACCAAAAAGGACTGTCTCGTGCTGTAAGACCACATGTTTCTCCTGGATGCAAATACTGTGAGACAAGGCAAGGTACAGGTGGAAGCGTCAACCCCACTGGTGTCAGCGTTCATACAACATGCCAGTGTATCTGCTGTCGGTGCCAAAAATTCCTATTTCTAAGAAAAGTGTGCCTTTAAAGATAGAAAGAAGGAGAGGGAGATGGGGAAGAGGAAGAGAAAGGAGTAGGAGAAGGAGAGGGAGAAGAGGACGAAGAAAGAAAAAAGGTAGGGGCAGGCTAAATGTACAGAAAGGAACGTCAGGAGTCTTCTTGGAAAGCAAATGACTTTTGCAAAGCAACATTTTGATGAGTTAAGTGCAAATGAATCAGGAATAATGAGAAACACATGGGCTAAATTTTCCTTAAAATATACGAGTTTAAAAATTAAGAGGGAAAAAAAGTGCTTGGGGAAAATGTGTTTTAAGTTTTAGCCAAACTAAAAACAGTCACAAAATGGATCAAGATATTTGTCGAGCCCACAAAACAACTAGGCTGGTCTATCTTGGGCAGATAGAGTGATAAAGAGACAGATAAACAGTGGAGAGAGGCAGGCTGGGCCCAGCCAGGACAGAGCTTTATGACAGAACTGTTCTCTGCGCCCTGAAAGCTGTAAATTGGGGATTGAGAGCAATATTGCTTTTCTTTCATTTATTTCTCCAAGTAGAATGAAGAACTGCACTCTGGATGGAATACTAACAAATAAATAATAAAGTTGTTTGGAAAACTGATGAGAACACACTATATATATATGTATATATATATGATTTTTTAAGGCCTTGAAAATTAAGAGACAAGGAAGATGTGCTGAGAATCCAGCGCCTGGCAAGATTCAATGCAGCTTGCCAGCCTCTGCTGGGAAAAATGACAGGTGTCTCAAGGGAAGACCACAGAGCACAAATCTCTGCATTGCCAGCGGGAGCAGCACCCCAGGAGTCAGATGGTTCCCTGGAAGGCAGAGCAGAGCCTCCATGAGGACCTGGACAGAGGCGCTCATCCCCTTCCTGAGCACCAGCCCATGGTGCCTGCCCTCTCCATGTCACTGGGAAACTATGACATTTTCCGTTGGTTTCTGTTCACATTCTCGGGAACAATGGCCAAAGTTCCACTTTTTTTTTGTACCAGTATAATTTTCAGGTACCAAAAGGAATGAGGTTTGGGAAATATTATTTTTAAAGAAGCAGCACTGATGTTTGGTGCTTGTTTAAATATTGTCTTCCAAAGCTTTATGAGGTCCCCAACTGTCACCAGTAGTACCAGGTCTAGATGAGCATGCAAGGCAATGTGATGGCCCAGAAAGAGCAATGACACTCAGTCTTGACATTGGCTTTGTTCCTCTTGAGAATGAATCTGGGATACTCTTTGCCTTAGAGTTAAAAAAGACTCTAATCACTACCGGGTTCTCGTCTCTGTCCACTTCTGTTCTCCCAGAGAACTGGAGAGAGATCAGAGTCCTTCATGGTCAGTGTTGACTCCACCCTGTTTCCATGATAGACCTATCAGAATCCAAGCATCTGGAACCAAGAGTAGATGATACTTTGGAGGATTATAGGGAATACTGGGTTTTCTAGGCCTGGGCTTGGGGACAGAGAACAAAAGAAGACCGAGTTTCTGAAAAGAGATGGTCTAGAGCAGCAGTTCTCAACCTGCGGGGCGTGACCCACCAGAACCGTATTAAAGGGTGGTGGCATTAGGAAGGTTGAGAACCACTGGTCTAGCGCAACACGAAGGTGTCCATTTGTCTCTTCTGCAGACTGGTGGATGTCATCAAGACCCAGGGGAAAGAGAGTCCTATGGCCTCCAAAGAATGTGGTCTTTGGGCTTTTGACCCAAGTTGTCTCAGGCCTCTTTTAATAGCTAGAACTTCTTCAGAAAGTAAAACACTGATAAAAATAAAACTCATGAGGAAAAAAAACGACTTTATCCTCTCATTCTCTCTATCTTACACAGAACCAAAGAGAATCAATGCAAACCTAAGGACTTGAGGAAGAAAATGGGAGGGGAAACCCTTGGGTGGAAAGAGAAAGAAAAATAGTCTTGTTGAGGCTTGTTTTTAAAAGGAAAAGGTCTTACTTTGAAGGGAAACCAGCTCACTCTGTCACTTAACCAGGTGGGCAAGTTAATTAACTCTTTTGAGCCTCAGTTTTCTCTTCTATTTGCAGGCCACTGGAGAGACTAGAAATAGTACAGGAGATGCATCTCCTTCTTAATGGGCAATGAGCAGTGAGTCATTGAGAGCCATTTGTTGTCAGCTTGCTGACGTCCAGAGGGGAACACAGGGCCGATCAGCGACCACGTGGAAGCAGGACGCTGTGGTTCTCATCTGTCTGCTGACCAAGAAGCTTGAGGGAAGCCTCTGAATGTTCTGGGAATCTCGGCAGAGCAGAGAGGTTTTCTCAACAGAAGCAACTCTATGGAAGTCAGGTGACATTTCTGAAATGGTTTGGTTGACACCATCATCCATAAAAATAAAATAACCTCTCTCTCATTGAGGAATACACAGAGCTCCCCTCTAAATCACCGAGCGTTGGGCTCTGCAGGAATGAAAGTTATTTTCAAGATGCATTTTGAGAGTCACTAGAGAAACAGCACCCTGGTCCTTCCGGATAGGGATGACACTGCCACATCTGACCAGGAGGGCAATGGCTAAATAAATACTTTCCTTAGGTCTTGAAACATGTTAATGCTTAATTCATGAAAAGTAGTACTATGGTCAAGTTCATTTGAGAAGCACCAGGTTAAATGTCACTAAACAGGTTCTTTAGTGAAGATCATCCAGGCACATCTTGTGTACATTTTATTCATCTGGGAATCTAGGTGAGAGGGATACAGCGTGGAGCTTTGCCTGTGTTGATTTGACCACAGATTCTTCTATCTTTTCTTTATTTTTTTAAGATGATTCTGTAATTATTTTAATATTTGGTTAGTTTAAATCAAAATATGAAAAATAAGGGGTGATAATCTGAGATTAGGAAAATCTTCTTAGGAAATTCTCTAAAGAGATAGCATAATTGAGTAATTTTATTTTCTGTTTGTTTGTTTTAATTTTTTATTGCTGAGGATTCATTGAAGGTACAAGGCAACACTGATTGAATTTGTGGATTCTTCTCTTACTGGCTTCATGACCCACAAGATACATCTTAGAGAGGGCTAGTGAAGTGCTGCGGATCCACCAGCAAATTGTTTCTCCTTTCTGGTTCTTGAGTAGAAATTGTTTACTTAATTACATTTTGTTGTTGCTGTGTTTGGTTCCCCAGTTCCCACACATTTGAGTCATCCGAATATCTTTTAAGAAAAAGACTTTTTTAAAAGAATTCTGGAGTCCCATCCCTAGACCCCATGGAATAGCAGCCCAGGGGCTGTGCTTGCAACATCTTCCCCTAGGAAGTCTGGGACAGTCAACCTGGCACAGCTGACCAACTCCTGATGCTGGGAGCCACGCCCTCTACCCTGCACCAGTGACACCATGGTCTGTCTTCCTGCCATCACAGACTTCACAGCCATTGACATAAGTCTTGCCTGAAAGTGAAGTTGGCATGAGATGGCACCAACCCAGAGAGAATTTTGAAGCCTACAGAAAAAGGCATATTTTCTTTCCACTCTTCAAACTCAAGTAAGAGCAATCATTCACTTTTCCTACAACCCATTAATTCTATATTTAGGAAACTAAAAGGAAAGGGAAAAGAAAAAAAAATCAACCACAACCTCACACACGATGGAAAAGATTGTAGAGTCCCTATGGCAGTGTTGGCAAAACACAGCGTGAGTGGACTTCTGGTGGGGGGGCTACTATTCTCATGCTGTACATTTTCATTTCTAAAATAGGTGTGTTAATTTATCTTGGACCAACATTCTTACGGACAGAATAGAGATCTGGTATCTTCATCACCGCCAGAGGTGGTACAGTCTGGACATGCCAAGTCCCATGGATGCCTGAGAGCGGGTTTTAAAGGTTTTGGTTAGCTCCACTTTTATTAGAATGAAAGCTTTTCACAAGTAAGAGGTTTTATGGGAGTTATTTTTAAAGTAATGTGTTTTTATTGGTTTCTGGTAAGATCAGTGAAATCACATGGCATTTTTTAAAGAATTTTAAACCAAAAAAATATGTTCGAACCACTTGCCTGAAACACAAAAGCCAGGAAAGTCAGAATAAGATATTTGAACACAAGGGGGATTAATGCCAAGATAAAAATGACTCAAAGGAAGCAGAAGAAAGGGGGAAAGAAGTGCTCTGGGACAGGAGAAGGGTAAGCCCAGTTCAGCGTGGAAACCAGGGCTTGTTTATGGAGGTGTGAGCGTGCATCTCTCTTTGACTCAGTTGTCCCCAGAGGTATGGAGGTCATGATTTGTTGCATATGAAAATGAGGCTCATTAGAAGAGAGAACGTACTCTCAGTTGCCTAGAACGCAAATGAATCAAGCAAACAATATACAAAAATCCAGCTGAGTGGCAGGAAAATCAGGAGAATTTCAGACACAAACCACGGAGGATCCACTTTGGAATTCCACCTTCTCACTTCTCCTCCTCCTCTCCTTTGTTTTCATCGTCTCAGTTTTTACTGTCTTTTTTTATGATTACTAAGGAAATAAATGCTCAGTGCAACAAGATAAGGTGTGTTCCATGCAGCCTTATTCTTCAGATGAAAAAACAGGTCTAGAGAGAAGGATGACTGACCCAAGGTCACAGCAAGTCAGGTGGTAAGATAGGACCAGAGATCAGGTATGGTCCTACCCCTCCCCACAGTTTATCATCACCATGTGTAGGTGTTTACTACATACACAGATGTAAATTTTTGCTGTCAATTTATTTCCTACCTCCTTGCTACGATCTGAATATTCAGGGCATTCTCCCCAAATTCCTATGTTAGAAGCCAACATCTGATGTGATAGTATTAAGAAGTCAGGCCCTTGGAAAGTGATTAAATCGCGAGAGCCCCACCCACATGATAGAACTAGTGACCTGGCAAAGGACGCTTGAGGGAACTATCTTTCTCCTTCTACCAAGTAAGGATACAGCAACGAGGTGCTGTCTAAGAAGCAGAGACTGAGCCCTTACCAACCTCTGATCATGGACTTCCCAACCTCTGAACTTGGACTTCTCAACCTCAAGAGCCATAAGCACTGAATTTCTCTTGTTTCAGTTACTCAGTCCATAGTATTTTGTTTGGCAGCTTGAACAGACTAAGATGCTCCTGAACAGCACAGAGGTGTGCACACACAATGCTGCACCAACACACGCTCACACAACACAGTCAGCTGCAAGAAGGAAAGACGAGGTCTGTGTCTTTTTAATACAACACTGTAGAGCAAGTTTCTAGCACTTACTAGGTATTCAGTAAATACATAAATCATTAAACGAATGAATTTCTAAAAAGCTCTAACAACCCATGACCACCTCATAACCCTTTGATCCAATATAAGTAAGCAACTAAATAGATCAATTAATGGGATATAAAACCTACAAAAAGAGATATTAGAACTGTTTCACCTAATTATAGAAAACAGTTGAGAAATGAACACCTCTCTGTCCCCTGCCAATGCAACTGGGTCTTCTAGAAAGAAAACTATAACGACTTTGTGGAGACCTGGATGCAAGTTCTGTCTGCCCCATTGAAGCTGTGTGACCTTTGGACTCTAGCCCCTCCCACGGGTGACACGGACATTACTTGCACTATTCCCCTTGAGTTGGTGTAAGGGTCAACTGGAACACTTATTTGGAGAGGAACAAAAGCTAGAAATGTTATAGGATTTGTATTTAAGAGGAAAAACTTTCTTAAAATTCTTCTGTGTCCACTTATTAATGGATACCATGAAATGACATTTTACAGAAGATGTAACTGGGTGCACAGTGTGGACCTGCCTCATTGTGGGTTCTGCTTGCTCTCCTAGAATGCTGACACTCTCCTTCAGGAAATGAGATCATCAAGGAGCTCAATTCTCTTTATGAGGTCTTAACAAGAATCCCACCTGTTTCCTCCAGAAGAGCATCACCTGGCACCTTGAAAATACCACTTAGTTCCATCCAAATTCAATTTTAACTACGAGACACAACATCACTTAAAACCCACTCACCTACCTTGAACACAAGCTAAGAAAGTGAAAAGCTGAGTCTCTGGCTGACATTGCTTTGAGATTCCTAGGTGGATAATGGATTGAGCCATTTCAGCACACTCAGCCACCCACCATGGACAGTGCGCCACCTGTGTCCCCTTCCATTCCTTTCAGGCTGTAGAACTTTCTACCATTTTCTCCTCTTACCTGCTTGGTGTTTACCAAATACGTCTGGCTCTCTGCCTACCGTGTACATTACAGAACTATGTTTCTTGGCGTCCTGTATTTGGGTGAAGCCACTTGACCAGTTCCCACAAATGAATTGTGTATAGAAATGATGCATGTTATTTCCAAAATAGAAAATTTAATTGCTGAGGAAGGTATCTTTAAAGATCTGTTTCCTCTGCGGTAGCACCCAGCACCACTTGACATATCAGCCTACATGCCAGATTAAGCAGAAAGAGGACAACAAAGTCCCCAGCTGACCCAATACTTATAACCACGAACATCAATTTTTATGTTCGGAGCTGCCCAAACTTTGGAGTTGTTACTGCAGCATAACCTAGCCTTTCAAGACTAAAGTAAACTGAAAAGGCAGAGGACATCTGCACTGGTTGCCTATTGCCTGCATCTGTGCTAAACCACCCCCAAACCTAGTGCCTGAAACCACATTTGCTCATGATTCTGTGGGTCAGTAATTTGTGTTAGGCTCAGCTGAGTGGCCTTTCTGCCTATTTCACCCAAGTCAGTCCTATAGCTGCAATCCTTGGGTGGGAGTGGTTGGCCCAGGGATCCTCAGCTAGGCTGGCTCACTTCTGCTCCCCGTGTCCAGTAGTCTCGCCCTGGCTGCTTGCTGGAGACCCACGGCAACAAGAGGGCAAGAGCAGAAGCTGTAACACAGTGATTTTCAGCCTTTGTAATCTCATGCCACACTTGAATCTATAGTCAACGTCCACAGCACACTTGAATTACACTGATCAAAAACAAGAGTAAAAAAAGAATATACTTACTGCACTTTGAACTTCTTTTGAAAATAATTTAATTGATGATCTTTAAAAATTTTCACATAAGATCCTCACATGGCACACCAGTGTACCTTGGCACACCGGTTGAAAATCAGTAGTATAACACCTGTTGAAGCTTATAATAAGAACCCCCCACATTCTATCAGAGCAAGTCTTTAGTTCAGACTCAAAGGGATTGAAAAATAGGCTCCATCACTTGATGAGGGTAGGAGCAAAGTCACTTTGCAAAGAGGCATGCATATAGGGACAGGAGGAACTTGCAGCCATTTTTTAAAATCTACCACATCATCTTATGACTAGACTGCTAGCAAGCATTGAAACAGCATCTTATCTATTTGGGGAGAGGGGCAATATCATCCAAAAAAACATTAACTAAGGAACCCATCATTCCACCACCTGCCCAAAGAGTGTCACACAGTCTCCATGACTCTGTATGACCTTTCAGCCAACAGTCACCTCACCTCCAAGACACCTGGGCCATCTCCCTCTTAATCCATACAATGTGTTAAAATATATATAGGTAGGACTTGGGAAACTCAGATAAGAGCCAAAGAGTCCCCAGTTTCACTGAAGTAGGTTGGCAATTCCAACAAAGGCTCCCACAACATAGGGCAACGATTGGTGTCTGAAGACAGTGAAGGCCAGAGGGTTTGTTTGGATCCGATGAAGCAGGAGGCAAAGCGTCTTGTGAAAGTGGACAGCTTGATAAAAGCACTGGTGAGTAATAGTAGAGATGGCTCACTGAGTACGTAGTGTTACTACTGCTGAGAGTAGGATGCGCTAGGCCAGCGGTTCTCAGCCTTCCTAATGCCCCGACCCTTTAATACAGTTAAAGGGTCACGACCCACATATTGAGAACTGCTGCACTAGACTGAGCACGTGCTTTCCTGAGAAGGAAATTCTAACTTTACTAAAATGCGAGGGATTTGGACACACAGTAGAGGGTTCACAGGAAGTCCATGTTGGTTACTTGCCTGTATAATTTTAACAGATTGAAAATAAAATCCTCTGAAAAAAGATAATCAGCAGAAAGACAAAAATACAAAAAGCAGAGGAGACACTGGTGGTGCGGACCCTGCCCACACTCCTCCTGCTGAGGCCCCTCAAGCCATCCTCCTTACCTGCAGCTCCTCTCGGTTAGAGCTCCAGAGTCCATGGGTTTGTTCCTCTGGTCCCTGGACCCTGGGACCTGCCTGTCCCCACCTGGTATTGTAGGACAGGGTTTGGATGGATGGCCAATGAGCAGTGGGCACACACCTGCTGCCCTAGACCTTGACTTCTGCTGCTGCCTCAGACCAGGCAAAGGTTAAGGGAGGCAAATGAGGACAAAAACTGGTCCCCTGGGCACCTCCCCTAAAGATGACAGGGAGACTGAAAGGCCACTGCTCTCACAGATGGACTGTGAGCCATCAGGGCAACTGAATAGACCCAGCCCTCAGAAGTTCCAGAATGTGAAAAGGCAGCTGGCCTCTGGGCTGCTGTGCAGATTGTAGGAAAATTGTAATGTGGGCCCTTTGAGTCACTCTGTAGGCCTGCTCCTGGCAGCTTGCCAGTTCTTCCTGCCCTCACCCAGTGTGCTGTTTTCTAAATGCACCAACCTTTACCAGAAACCCATCCTGAGCCAGCCAAGGCACCTACCAGGCATTTCCAACCCTTACTCGTGCCCAAATGCTTACTCCACCTCCAGCCTACCCAGCTTAACCATTTCACTATTTTTCATAAACAATTATAAGAGGATATTCCAGCTGAGACTGGAGTTCTACAATCTTGACAGGTAAGACACAAGGACAGCATGCCATTTTAACCTTGTCAAGAGATTTTTGATTCAAATTGGTAGAGGGCTCACAGAATTTTAACTTCCTTACCTCCCTCAATACTAATGAAATAAAACTATAAACCCAAAGAAAAAGAGGGGATAAACTGCTTAGATTTCAGATTCCTGACTTCTAAAAGAATAAATCTGTGTCAGTTTAAGTCGGTAAGTTTCTGGTAATTTGTTATAGTGGCAACAGAAAATGAATGAAAAAAGTCTTACTAACATTTAGTGGACAGATACCAGCCGTACAAAAGGTCCCGAAATGCATGAGCAGTTGCTTATAGTGAAGAATTATCTTAACCAAAATGGCAAAAGTTCCCTAGTTAAGAAACACCAGAAGCTATACAAAAATAACTTTTCCTCTTTGCCAATGGTTGGGTTGAGAATGAGCACACGGCAAAATTCAGGCTAAAGTGATATAAAAGGAGGTTGGCTGAGTTTCTAAGAGGTCTTTGGAGAGCTCCATCTCTGGAAAGACATTAACAAAGAAACATATCCATCTAGTTCCTTCTGGCAGCTACCTTCCAGTCTCTTCCATCCTATGAAGGCTGAAGAGAGGTAAGGAAACTACAGAAGAAAAGTTGAAAACCAGCAGAGGTGGGTTCATGAGGCGGAAGGAAAAGAAGCCGTCTCTGCAATGTGAACGTGCAAGATGAATCAGCGAGTGCTCCTGAAGTACCTTGTGCAGAAGATCTAGCTCAGATTATGATGAAGGCAGCCAGACTACACAGAAGGCCAGTGTAGACAGAATGGCCTTCTATTGGAAGAAGATGCCATGTAGGATTTTCATAGACAGAAGACAAGCTGATGCCTGGCGTCAAATCTTCAACAGACAGGTCGACTCTCGTTAGGAGTTAATGCAGCTGGTGACTTCAAGTTGAAGCCAATGCTTAATTACCATTCTGAAGAACTTAGGGCCCTTAAGAAGGAGGCTAAATCTACTCTGTCTGTGCTCTATAAATGAAACAACAAAGCCTGGGTGACAGCACATCTGTTTACAGCATGGTTTACTGAATATTTTAAGCCAATTGAAACCTAGTGCTTAGGGGAAAAAGATTATTTTCAAACTATGACTGCTCATTGGCAATGCACCTAGTCACCCCAGAGCTCTGCTGGAGATGCACGGGAGATTCAAGTTATTGTTGTGCCTGGTAAGACAGTATCCATTTTGCAGCCCACAGACCTAAGAGTAATTTTTACCTTCAAGCCTTATTAGTTAAGAAATGCATTTCAGGAGGCTATAGATGCCATAAATAGTGATTCCCCTGGTGGACCTGGGCAAAGTAAATTGAAAACCTTCTGGGACAGATTCACCATTGTAGGTGCCACTGAAAACAGTTGTGATTCATGGGTCACAAAAAATGGGAGTAGGGAAAATATCAACACTATTAGGCGTGTGGAAGAAGTCAATTCTAACCCTCACAGATGACTTTAGTGGAGAAAAGAACGGCAGATGCTGTGGAAATAGCAAGAGAGCTAGAATCTAAAGTGGAGCCTGGACTTGGCACCTATGGCTCAATGGGCTAAGGCGCCAGCCACGTACACCTGAGTTGACAGGTTCGAATCCAGCCTGGGCCAAACAACAATGACGGCTGCAACCAAAAAAATGGCCGGGCGTTGTGGCGGGTGCCTGTAGTCCCAGCTACTTGGGAGGCGGAGGCAAGAGACTCGCTTGAGCCCAGGAATTGGAGGTTGCTGTCAGCTGTGATGCCACG
>CAUYRH010085349.1:0-43628 GCA_963574655.1 Perodicticus potto
GCCTGTAGTCCCAGCTACTAGGGAGGCTGAGGCAAGAGAATCGCCTAAGCCCAGGAGTTGGA
Organism: Perodicticus potto; assembly: GCA_963574655.1. NCBI lineage: Eukaryota > Metazoa > Chordata > Mammalia > Primates > Lorisidae > Perodicticus > Perodicticus potto. The sequence goes on from CAUYRH010085349.1 coordinate 63, forward strand.
GGTTGCTGCGAGCTGTGACACAAACAGCACTCTACGGAGGGCGATAAGGTGAGACTCTGTCTCTAAAAAAAATTAAAGAAACTCCATATCTACTAAAAATAGAAAACTTAGCTAGCCGTCATGGCATAAACCTATAGTCCTAGCTACTCAGGAGGCTGACTTTGAGGTTGCAATGAGCTACGATGATGCCAGTGCACTCTGCCAGGGGCAGAGACTCTGTCTCAAAAAAAAAAAGAAAAGAAAAGAAAAAACTCCCTAATAATATTGTGTTATGTGTTTTCATGTCACAATCACAAAGGGATTTTAATCTATATTTTCAAATAAAAACTATCTTTTAGCCCACTTCATAATCTAAAGTTTGAAATAATAGGTTAGAGATAAAATTATGCAACTCAGGCAGTGATACTACTAAGATACCATGTACTTAAATTTATTATAATCTCCCCTGTAATTATTGTAATTAAAACATTCCAGAAACAAATAATATTTAATTTCTTTGTGAAGGATGGAAGATCATTTTCTCATTATACATGTATAAACCTTACTCCAACACTATTTTCATTCTGAGACTTAAACACAATTTCCTCAGCAATGTTTAGATGTGTGAAAATTTCAACTTTTGAGACCTTTGATTAGGTTATGAGGGCTCTGCCTCATAAGTAATATTAGTGTCCTTAGAAAAGAGGCCTGAAGGAGCTTGTTTATCCTGCTATATGAAGATGTGGCAAGAAGATGCCTCCCTGAGGAACAGGCCCTCACCAGATGCCGAATCTGCTGGCACCTTGATTTTAGACTTTATATAGCCTCCAGAACGGTGAGCAGTAGATGTCTATTGTTTATAAATCACCCAATCTATTTTTTTTTTTGAGACAGAATCTCATTTTATCACCCTCAGTAGAGTGCCGTGACATCATAGCTCACAGCAACCTCCAGCTCTTGGGCTTAGGCGATTCTCTTGCCTCAGCCTCCCAAGTAGTCACCCAATCTATTTTGTTATAGCAGTCTCAATACATTAAGACAAAAATTGGTACCAAGTAGTGAGGGGCTGCTCTAACAAATACCTATTATAAAATGTGGAAGGGTTCCAAAGGATAGAGGAATTTGGAGGTGAAGCCCAGGTGCGGTGGTTCACACCTGTAATCCCAGCACTCTGGGAGGCCCAGGCAGGTGGATTGCCTGAGCTCACAGGTTTGAGAACAGCCTGAGCCAGAGCAAGACCCTGCCTCTAAAAATAGCCAGGCATTGTGGCAGGCACCTGCAGTCCCAGCTACTTGAGAGACTGAGGCAAGAGAATTGCTAAAGCCAAGAGTTTGAGGTTGTTGTGACCTATGATGCCATAGCACTCTACCCAGGGCAACAAAGTGCGACTCTGTCTCAAAAAAAAAAAAAGAAAAGAAAGAAATTGGCTCAGCACCTGTGGCTCAAGTGGCTAAGGCGCCAGCCACATACACCTGAGCTGGCAGGTTCGAATCCAGCCCGGGGCCACCAAACAACAATGATGGCTGCAACCAAAAAATAGCTGGTCAGTCCCAGCTACTTAGGAGGCAGAGGCAGGAGAATCATTTAAGCCCAGGAGTTGGAGGTTGCTATGAGCTGTAATGCCATGGGGTGACAGCTTGAGTCTCTGTCTCAAAAGAAAAAAAAAAAAAGAATTTGGAGGTGTATGCTAACAAAAACCTATATTGATGTGAACAGAGCATTAACAATGATTCTACTGAAGTCTCAGAATTGTATAGGAAGCTCACTCTTTTTTTGAGACAGAGTCTCATTTTTGTCACCCTTAGTAGAGTGCCATGGTGTCATCGTAGCTCACAGCAACCTCAGACTCTTGGGCTCAAGCTATTCTTTTGTCTCGGCCTCCCATGTAGTTGGGACTACAGGTGCCTGCCACAATGCCCAGCCATTGTTGGAAATGGGGTCTCACTCTAGTTCAGGCTGGTCTTGAACTCAGGAGCTCAAGTGATCCATCTGCCTCAGCCTCCCAGAGTTTAAGGATTACAGGTGTGAGCCACCGTGCCTGGCCCTGGTAGCTCACTCACTTTTAAGGATTACCTGAAAGATCAGGAATAGAATATTGGTGAGAAATATGGACAAGAAAGGCCATTCTGATGAGGTCTTGGATGAAAATGAGAAAAATGTTGGCTCGGTGTCCATAGCACAGTGGTTATGGCACCAGCCACATATACTGAGGGAGCCAGTTTGAACCCAGTCCAGGGCCAGCTAAACAACAATGACAACTACAACAAAAAATAGCCAGGCGGGGCGGTGCCTGTGGCTCAAAGAGTAGGGTGCTGGTCCCATATACTGTAGGTGGCAGGTTCAAGCCCAGCCCCGGCCAAAAACTGCAAAAAAAAAAAACACATAGCCAAGCGTTATGGTGGGTGTCTGTAGTCCCAGCTACCTGGGTGGCTGAGGCAAGAGAATCACTTGAGCCCTTGTGCTGAAGCCACAGCACTCTACCAAGGGTGACATAGTGAGATTCTGTCTCAAAAAAAAGGAAAAGGAAAGAAAAGAAAATGAGAAAAATCTTACTGGAAACTAGAGGAAAGGTAATCATTGTTCCAAAGTGGCAGAGAACTTAGCTGAACTAAGTGTCCTAGTGTTTTGTAGAAGGAGGAACTTTGTGAGTGACAAAATAGGATACAGATGCTCCTCAACTTGTGATGGAGTTACATTCTGTTGGATCCATTGTGAAGTCAAAAAATCATAAGTGATAACCATTGTAAGTCTGGGACTATCTCTATTGATTGAAGAAATCTTTAGGGGGAGGACCATGGCTTCTCTTGACTGTTTATAGTAAAATACAAGAAGAGAAAAACAATTTAAAGATGAAACATAAATAAAAGGGAAGAAGAACTTAAACATTTGGAAATTTCTCAACCTGGCTATGTTGTAAAGAATGAAAAGGTGTGTTTAGGAGGGAACATCAAGGGTGCGGCTTAGTGAACATTTGATAAGGAGATTGGTACTTACAGAAGGATGCCAGATGCTATTTGTCAAGATAATGAAAGAATGGCCCCAAAGGCATTTTGGAGATCATTGAGTCTGTGTATCTATTACTGGCTCAGAATTCTCAAGAATGATGCCAAAAGAAGGGCCTCTGCCACCTGAGGTACCTTGGTGCTTGCCCTTGAGCCACCTCAAGTCTCTGCTCCCCACATTCTGGCACTTTTTAAATGCCCCATGTTTGGCTCAAGTGCGTCCAGGTGTGGAATGGGCCATCTCGCTGACGAGTACAGGCAGGACACCTTGGCAGTATCTGTGCAGTGCCATCTCCATGGGGGAATGGAGTGCATGAGCTATGATGGACACAGCTGTCTCCACCTGCATTTCAAAGGATGCCTCAGGGATCCTTTTGGGGACCAAGCAGGGAACTGCCACAGGAGCAGGATCTTCTCAGAGAGCCCTCCATAGGACAATGTCTAATGGAGCCATGGGGATGGGGCCAACCACAGAGAGTTCCCACTGGGGCACTGCCCAGCAGAGCTGTGAGTTGGAGTCACCTCCTGAGATCCCAGATTGGTAGTCACCAGCATGCCATTCCAGCCTAGAAGAGTCAAAAGGCATGCAACTCCAACCTTGTGAAAGCAGTAGTGTGGGCTGTGCCCAGCCATGCCATGGGGCCTTAAGGACACGACCCCTGCCCCAGTATGTCCAGAGGTGGGACACAGAGTCAAAGAGTTTTCTCAAGCCTTAGGATTTGATGTTGTTTGCTCTGTTGCAGTGTGGACTTAATGGGGCCCTGTTATTCCTTTCTTCTTTCCTGTAGTTCCTTTTTGAAATAAGAATGTCAATCCTATGCCTGCCTCACCATTATATTTTGGAAGCTCATACCATAGGCTTGCAGCAGGAGGGAAATTTGCTTGAAAATGGATCCTACGTTGAGTCTCACCCATCTCTGATTTATATGAGACTTAGATGAGTGTTCAAATTAGACTTTTAAATTGATACTGGAACAAGTTAAGATTTTTAGGGCAATTAGGATGGAATGAGTATATTTTGCATGTGGGAAAAATATGAATTTTGGGCACCAGGGGTGGAATTCTATGGTCTGAATGTTCGTGTTCCCTCAAAATTCATGTCTGAAATCTAACCCTCAAGGTTAGTATTACGTGGTGAGACCTTTGGAAGGTAAGGTTATTAACGTTCTTCCTTCATGAACAAGATTAGAGCCTATATAAAAGAGGCCTGAAGGAGCTTATTTGTTCCTTAGCCATATGAGGTTAAGACAAGAAGTTGTTATGTACATCACATCAAATATGCTGGTGCCTTGATTTTGAACTTTGCAGTCTCCGGAACTACAAGCATTTGTTGTTACAAATTACCCAATTTTGGGTATTTTGTTATAGCAACCTGAATGGGATAAGACACTGGGTAGAAAAATATCCATGAGGCTAATGAAGTTTCAGCTCAGGGTTTCTCATTGCCAGGCCCCTTGTGAACTGCTAGGAGAGGTGGAGTGTCCTAGCTGGGAAGGGGAACCAAGCTGTACTCAGGAAGCATATGCTTGTAAGGATTCCAGTAAGTCATCTATTCATCCTAGAAGATAGGCTTCTGCATCTCCAGGCCTTCACTAACTTGTTGGTGATTTATTGCCTCATTCTAAATATATACTTGGCAGGCACGGTGGCTCACACCTGTAACCCACACTTGGGAGGCCGTGGCAGGTGGATTGCCTGAGCTCACAGATTTGAGACCAGCCTGAGCCACAGTGAGACCTGTCTCTAAAACTAGCTGGGCGTTGTGGTGGGCACCTATAGTCCCAGCTGCTTGGGAGGTTGAGGCAAGAGAATCCCTGAAGCTCAGGTGTTTGAAGTTGTCATTGTGAGCAATGACGCCAAGACACTCTATCAAGGGTGACAAACTGAGACTGTCTCAAAAAAAAAAAAAGAAAGATAAAAACAAATTAATATACACTCATCCTAATTTGTACTTACAAATTCATAGTTTTTTCTTAAAAAGGACTCACCAAACTGTGTAAACTTCAGGTCCTAGAAAACCAAGATATGCCTCTGCAGATAGTTAAAGATCAACTTGTGGTCACTGAACATGACTTTATAATGATGCCACTCGTCCTGTTTTGTGCCTTGTTCCACTAGCATTTGGCTTCTTGAGTGCAGAAGGAAGTAGAGCCAGGTTTGGGGTCTTGTGAGATGGAAGCATTTATTGGAAATGTAGATGAAAGAATTTAAACTGGAAGGGATGGGAGAGTGAAGAAAAGAGAGGTCTGATAGACCACGAGAAAGGAGAGGTATTAACTGACTAGAAAAAGTGTTGAGAAGAAAGAATGAGTACATGGGACGGGGGGTGGATCTTAAAAAATCAAGCTGGAATATGTGTGACAAAAATGGGATGCTACAAGTGAATAACAAAGTCTATTGGGGTGACTGGCTGAGAGGATTGGAAGATCACAGGAAATGAATGACATGGTCATTTGCTTTAAAGAAAAGTCTAAACCCTATTATGGTCTCTAAGAACCGGCACAATTTGTTCCTTGCCTGCCTCTATAGATTCACCAAGTGCCAATGTCTCTACACTCATGGCTACCTTCATTTAGCTTAGAAGCTCTTTCCAGCCTAAGGACCTGCACAGAAGTAGCTTCTCTTTTGTCCGGAAAACTCTTCTCCCCTACTCCTGCCAGGCCAACTTGTGTTTGTCTTGAGGGTATTACTTTAAAGTCTTTTCCTCACGAAAGTCTTCCCAACCTACCCCAGGGGGTTGATCCTCTATTATGTGCCCAAACTGCATGCTCTATTTTTCTTCCATAGGATTTGTCAACTGTATTATAGAAGTTACGGGGTTAATTATCTCTAAAACTTTTTCTCCAGGAAAGAATGCAGGAACAGGTCTGGCTTTCCTCTCCATTGTATCTCAGGTCCTTGGGGACTCGCATACAGTAGGCATTCCATAAATATTTACTGTATGAATAAATTCTTTATGTATAATAGGTTTTTGTAGCATGCCTTTTATTGTGTAAAGGTATAAAATGTGATTTAACAGATATCTAAAAAGTCATAAAATTTAAAAATAAGGAAAATTTCTTTTCTAAAATATATACATGAAAATACATTCATTTTATTTTCCTTTTTTTTTTTTTGAGTCAGAGTGTTACTTTTTTGCCCTCAGTAGAGTGCTGTAGCATTGTAGCTCACAGCAATCTCAGACTCTTGGGCTCAAGTGATCCTCTTGTCCTCTGGCCTCAGTTTTCTTTTTCTTCTTTTTTTTTTAATGAAGGATAAACTTTATTCACATCTCATATCATATTTAAATACTTTCAAATCAGTTTTTCTTTCTTTTTTTTGAAACAAAGTCTCACTTTGTCAGCCCCACTAGAGTGCTGTGGCATCATGGCTCACGGCAACCTCAAACTCTTTTTTTTTTTTAGACAGAGCCTCAAGCTGTGGCCCTGGATAGAGTGCTATGGCATCACAGCTCACAGCAACCTCCAATTCCTGGGCTCAAGCGAGTCTCCTGTCTCCGCCTCCCAAGTAGCTGGGACTACAGGCGCCCTCCACAACGCCCAGCCATTTTTAGGTTGCAGCCGTCATTGTCGTTTGGCAGGCCCGGGCTGGATTTGAACCCGCCAGCTCAGGTGTACGTGGCAGGCGCCTTAGCCCGTTGAGCCACAGGCGCCAAGCCAGCAACCTCAAACTCTTAGGCTTAAGTTATTCTTTTGCCTCAGCCTCCCAAGTAGCTGGGACTACAGGAGCCTGCCACAATGCCGGGCTATTTTTTTGTTGTACTTGTCATTGTTGTTTAGCAAGCCCAGGTGGGGTTTGAACTTGCCAACTGCAGTGTATGTGGCCGGCACCCTAACCACTGAACTATAGGTGTCGAGCCAATTTTTAATTTTTAGTAGAGATGAGGTCTCACTCTTGCTCAGGCTGGTCTTGAACTCCTGAGCTCAAGGGATTCACCCATCTCAGCCTCCCAGAGTGCTAGGATTACAGGTGTGAGCCACCCTACCCAGTTGCAAACACATTCATTTTTTAATTCAATTTTATGTATTTTTTTGAGACAGAGCCTCAAGCTGTTACCCTGGATACAGTGCCGTGGCATCACAGCTCACAGCAACCTCCAACTACTGGGCTCAAGCGATTCTCCTACCTCTGCCTCCCAAGTAGCTGGGACTACAGGTGCCCGCCACAACGCCTGGCCATTTTTTGGTTGCAGCCATCATTGTTGTTTGGCGGGCCAGGGCTGGATTCAAATACGCCAGCTCAGGTGTATGTGGCTGGCGCCTTAGCCTGTTTAGCCACAGGCGCTGAGCCAACACATTCATTTTTAACCTCTTCTCAACCCTTATTTGATTTCTAGAAATACACGTTTAAAGAAAATTATTTTTATTTTTTTGCAGTTTTTGGCCGGGGCCAGGTTTGAACCCGCCACTTCCAGTATATGGAGTTGGCACCCTACTCCTCTGAGCCACATGTGCCGCCCGAGTCTAAAGAAAACTTGTGACACAAATGGATAACTGAATTCCTGACTTGCCATAAAGAGAAAAAAAAGTATCAGAAATTTCAAAAGCAAAATAATGTAGAATATATTACAATTTGCTATTTAAAAAGGACTTTATAACAGGAGTGTAGAGAGTGGTAAATTTGCTAAAGTCAGTAGTTAACTAAACAATGGACTAGTCTTACTAATGTTAACTATAAATACTTTTCAGTGTAGATACACACTGCCTATGGAAGAGTAGAAAACAAATTTGAGGCCAAGGTGGGGGGAATCTCTTGACCTCCAGCCTCCCCAAGAGCAAAACCCCGTCTCCAGAAATAGCCGGTGATTGTTTTGAGTGCCTGTAGTCCCATCCCAGATATGTGGGAGGCTGAGGCAATCACCTGAGCCCAAGAGTTTGAGGATGCTGTGAGCTGTGATGCCACAGCACAAAGTGAGACTCTTGTCTCAAAAAAACCAACCAAACAACCCCCCCCCAAAAAAAACAAAAAAGGAAACATTTGAGGGCGGCTCCTGTGGCCCAGTGAGTAGGGCACCAGCCCCATATACCAAGGGTGGTGGGTTCAAGCCCGGCTCTGGCTGAACAGCAACAAAATAACGGCTGGATGTTGTGGCGGGCACCAGTAGTCCCAGTTACTCGGGAGGCTGAGGCAAGAGAATTGCCTAAGCCCAGGAGGTGGATGGAGGTTGCTGTGAGCTGTGAAGCCATGGCACACAACCAAGTGCGACAAAGTAAGCCTATGTGTAATAAAAAAAAAAAAAAAAAAACTTAAAAAGGAAACATCTGATGCTTTATTTTTATTTGGAAGACTTGCGGTGTGATCTACGTTCACATACTTATAAGGAATTGCTTTGGATTGTTAGCTGCCATAAAAATTACACTTATGTTCTAAACCTTAAAAATTAAGAAAACATCAAAATCTACCAGGCATTCGAAATTCTATTATTTCTTTTATTCTTTTCTTTCTTTCCTTTTTTTTTTTTTCTTGAGACAGGGTTTCACTATGTTGCCTGGTAGAGTGCTGTGGCGTTGCAGCTCACAGCAACTTCCAACTCTTGGGCTTAAGCAATTCTCTTGCCTCAGCCCCCCACCCCCACCCCGTAGCTGGAACTACAGGTGCCCACCATAACGCCCGGCTATTTTTTGGTTGTAGTTGTCATTGTTGTTTGCCAGGCCCAGACTGGGTTTGAACCTGCCAGCTCCAGTGTATGTGGCTAGCACCCTAGCCACTGAGCTACAAGCGCCGAGTCTATCATTTCTTTCTTTCTTTTTTTTTTTTTTTTGAGACAGAGCCTCAAGCTGTCACCCTGGATAGTGCCATGGCATCACAACTCACAGCAACCTCCAATTCCTGGGCTCAAGCGAGTCTTCTGCCTCCACCTCCCAAGTAGCTGGGACTACAGGCGCCCGCCACAACGCCTGGCCAATTTTGGTTGCAGCCGTCATTGTTGTTTGGCGGGCCCAGGCTGGATTGGAACCTGCTAGCTCAGGTGTACGTGGCTGGCGCTTTAGCCGGTTGAGTTACAGGGGCTGAGCCGAGTCTATCATTTCCAATTTTTGTTAAAATTCTGCAAAATCAGTATTATCATTCCCATTTCACGTATCAGGAATCTGCAATTCAAAGACATTGTGTAATGTGCTGAAGATTATGACTACTAAATGAGTGACCTGAGAAATGAATCCAAATCTGAGTTAAGTTCAACCGTTGTGATACTCTAACTACCTACCAAAAGATGAAGGTCTCTAAACTTAAATGGGAGCCAGATTTTTGGGATGTTTTTTCTATTAATGATGCTCTTTAGGTAAGAATAAGAAAGCATTAGAAAACCAGGTTTATTTTCTTTTTTTGAGACAGTCTCACTATGCCACCCTCAGTAGGGTGCTGTGGTATCACAGCTCACAGCAACCTCAAACTCTTGAGCTCAAGTGATTCTCCTGCCTCAGCCTCCCAAGTAGCTGGGACTCAGGCGCCCACCACAATGCCCAGCTATTTTTTCTTTTTTTTTTAAAAGACAGAGTTTCAGTTTGTTGCCCTCGGTAGACTGCTGTGCTATCACAGCTCACAGCAACCTCCAGCTCCTGGGCTTAGGCAATTCTCTTGCCTCAGTCTCCCTAGTAGCCTACAGGCGCCCGCCACAATGCCTGGCTATATTTTTGTTGCAGTTTGGCCCGGGGCTGGGTTCGAACCCACCACTCGTGGAATATGGGCTAGCGCCTTACTCACTGAGCCACAGGCCCTGCCCTCTTGCTATTTTTTGTTGTTGTAGTTGCAGTTGTCATTGTTGTCTAGCTGGCCCAGGTGGGTTGGAACTGGCCAGCCTAGGTGTATATGGCCATCTATAGGTGGTTCCAGCTTTATTTTCTGATAACTTACTGGGTTACTTAAATAAATTACTTCTATTTTCATTTTCAAGGTATTCTCTGACACTGAGGAAAGTAACAGAGATAGTAACATACAGAGGTACAAAGCCTATGCATGATAGTGCAATTGGGGGTATCTCTCACCAAAGTTTCAACTTAGGGACTGGAGCTTGCACAATTCAGCAACCCCCTTTCCTCCTAACAGCTCTTCCTTAACTAACTCCAAGTTTCCAGTGCCCTCCATTTGGGCTCACCATGAAATGACCCTCTTGTTGCTCTTTTATTTTTCAGTTGCTATGGTCATTCCCTTTATCCACTCACAACACAAATATTATTCTCTTTTTCTTTACAGCCTCTTTCCTAGATCTGGCTACATACCTTCTTAAAGATGTCCCTCTTCTTCCCTGATTATTCTTCACCTCACTGTATCCATTTCTCTCAAGCCACACATTTACCCCAACCTGTAGTTTTGTTGACCTTTTCTTTGCTTACTGTCCTATGCCACCCACTCTATGCATTCAGGGACCTTTGTCTTGTCATCACCTAGCATATAATTTCTTATTCACTTTAAAACTCAGAGAAACTCTAGAATATAAGGGTAGTGTTAATAAGAAAATGCCTGAGGTCATTTTTCCCAGAAATGTTCATATATCGCCTCACATTTTTATCGCTTTTATTAATATTTGATTATGTTATCTCCTAAAATTTATTTTGGGGCTTTGTTTTTCATAAATAAGTCGGAAAATATATTGAATTTTATTACATAATCATGTTATACTCAGGACCAGGTATACTAATTGTCAAACACACAACTAGGCAAATAGAACTAGGGCACTCGGTTAGTTTCCCTTTCAAGCAAATACAAAGTCAAGTGGAAGAAGCAGGCAACGAACAGAGGCAGTCCGAGACTTTAAAAAATGTCCCAGTGATGGACCCAATCAAATCCTTTGGCCCCGTTAAGCGCTCCCACCACTCTGGCAGGATAGTTTCGGGACCAGCCTACGCCAGCCCTAGTGGGGTCCTCTGTGTCCTCCCCTCCAGGCGGGTCGCCATAGCCCGCTTCCCCGCGCCTTGTCCTCCTGGTCCCAGCCCCTCAGTCTTGCGCAGCGGGACCAGAGGGATCGCGGTCTCCGTGCGGGTGGTTTTGCTTTTCCGGCTGTCAAACAGAGAAAACCCCGAAACTCCCGATTTCGTGCACACTACCAACTCTGATTGACACCCAGGCTGAGTCAAGATGGCAAACCCCAGACTGAACGTTTGAACGTCTCCCGCCCCTCCTCGCTCCGGAGCCCCGGCCGCGTTGCCTGGCCGAGGCCTCGGCCGCTGCCTTCCCGGCCAGGGCGCGGGCTGGGGGCCGCCGGGCGGCGGAGGACCCTGCTCCAGAACTGGGAACTACAGATCCCAGGGTGCTCTCGGACTCGGGCTCCCTCCCTCCGTCCGTCTCCTCCTCCCCCAGCTCTTGTTGTTTTGGCTGGAAGCGCTCCGGAGGAGTTTCAGAGAAAGTCTGGGCAGAAACCAGCGCCGGGCCGGAACGTGGGAAGGGGAGGAGGAAAAGGAGGAAGAGCAAGCCCAGAGGCCGGGAGAGGGAGGATCAGAACCTGCTGCGCGCCCTGCGGTGGGGGAGGCGGCGGGGGACGGGACGGTGGGATCCCTCCCAGAGCCGGGCCGCCCAGCGCCTCGCTCCTCCGCGCTCCCCGCCCTCTGCGGCGGCCGCGAGAGCAGACCCACCCTCCGGCCAGACCTGAGACCTCCCCAGCGCCCGCTGTCCAGAGACGCCGCGCGCTTCGTCGCCGGCCCGGCGCTCCCTCCTGGCCGAGACCTGCTCTGTGCCCGCTGTCCCGGAGAGCCTGGCGGCTTCCCCTTTCCTCTCCGCTTCCCGGGCGCCGCGGAGACGTGACCCACCCTCCCCTGAGGAGAGGGAAGGGGAGAATTCGCAGCGAAACCGAGAGCGCGCGAGCGGGAGTGGGCACCGCGCGAGGGCATTGTGTGTGCGTGCGTGTGCAGCGCCGTGTCCGACTCCGAAAGCGCTCTGGGGAGGTCCCGTCCCGGGGGGGCGGAGCGCCAGGGACCGAAGCTCCGGCTCCGAGTCAGGGCAGAGTCCCGCGCAGTCCGATCGCTGCTGAGGCCGCCGGCGGGACCGCACGCCTGGAGGCGAAGCGGGCTTCCCGAAGCGAGGTCGCCGCGCCCTCGGCGGCCCCCAGTACCCCCGCTCACTTCTCTTCAGATCCGCGGACCAGCGGCGGAGAGGCTCGAACTCGCGGAGCCCGCCCGCCCCGTCGGCCTGGGGTGCGCCACCGGGAGAGCGAGGTCCTCGCCCCTGCGCGGCCGGCAGGCGTCGGCTGTGTCGGGAACGCGCCCGCCGCCCCTCCGCTGCCCGGCCAGGAGCCCGAGAAGCGCGCACCATGAGCGGCGGCGAAGTGGTCTGCTCCGGGTGGCTCCGCAAGTCCCCTCCGGAGAAGAAGTTGAAGCGTTATGTAAGTAGCGCTCCAGCCGCCGCTCCGCGGGTCCCTGCGTGCACATCCCTCCCGGCCGGCGGCTGCAGCTGGCCGCGCGCGGGGCTTGTGCTTTGACTAATCCCGGTCTCTTCCCTGGGCCCGGCGGACTCGGGGCCGGGTGCTGTGCACTCACGCCCTGGCGGGACAGCTAACTTTCTTTCTGCACATTCCAAATGGCCTGCTTGGCGGGCCTGTTCGCCCCATAGGAGGGCCCTGATTTCCAGCTAAATTCACAGTGCCCGTTTTTCTTATTCCTTTTTAGCAGAGGTGGGGTGCGATGGAGAGAGGAGCCTTCTCCCTTCTTTATATCTGTATCTAATTATCACGGGGCTGTTGTGCACTGTATCGCCCGCCTTGGGTACACCAGAGGTTTTAGAACTCCCAGCCCTGCCTGTGGTCCGCGCTCCCTCGCTCCTGCCCCTCGAGGTAGGTTGCGGGAAGCGGGCTGTGAACCTGAGGAATTGGCAGTAGGGACGAGCATCTCAAATGCACGCAAAAGAGTAAGAAAGAAAAGTTATCACGCGCCCTACCGTTTGCTTAGCAGGGTTCACATTTTCGCGGTTTTTAATTGAGCGATATTGGAGTTTGGCCCGATAGCCTTGGCGGTTTGCTGGGAAAGGAGGGCACTGGGGGGAGCGTAGTGGCTGGTGTTTGGGCGCCTTGGACGTGCTGTCAAGCCCCGCTGGAGGGGACAGCTGAAGCCAGAAGGGATTTCTATTGTGGTCCTTTCTCAGGGCACCAAAGTGGCTTACATGGTATTTATGTAATTGATACAAGATGCTGGTTATGTGATAAACCGTTTTAGCTGTTAGGAAAAATATTCCTTGAAAGAAACAAGCTGACTTTAGTAGTAGAAATCTGTGTCCTCTTCAGGGGTCTGGGATCTTATTCCGTGGTTTTTCTTCTTGGTTCTTTTGTCGCTGCTCTCTAAAAAGGAAAGAAATGACACTTTTCTCCTGACATCGGGAACAAACATTTTTCTAGTAAAGTATGTATGTTCCCCCAAAGCAAAATTTATGCCCTCTTAAATACATATTTACTACCTGTACTAAGGCAGCCTGTTTCTTGTTGAAGGGTGTCTATACCCATTGTTAGAGCTCAAGTTAATCTTATTAGTCACTGTTTGCTTGCTTAGAATAGAATGAAGTACAATACTTAACTTCTCTGACAACTCACCACTGCATTTCTGATTTACTTTCTGCCGGAATTCATTATAGGCAAGTATTGTCATTGAAGGACTGGATACTACAAATCATAAGAAGGCTCTCCAGGGATATTGAATCTTTCCAAATCTTGTCTCTCCATCTATCACATTTTACCTGAATATCATGGTAAAGATGCTAACTTTATTCCAAAAATATGAGAGGAAGTAGTTTTTATCAGCTCTTATTTCTAAAAAGATTGTATGTGTGAGACAGAGGAGAGGGTAGAGAGAAGGATATATTTGTTTTGAGAAGGCACAGTTCAGGAAACACATAGACCTGTGTGATTGGATTCTTGGGGAACTAAAGAATAATACATTTGCTGAACTAGATAGTAATAATAGAGGTTTAATGTATTCTTTCACGTGGTTGGTTTATGGCTTACTCAAATCCGCCAAGCAGTGTATTAGGCACCATCCAACTATAAAATTAGAAAATACAATAGGAAAAAAAAAGTCCTGCTTCTTGGGCTTGCAATTTAATGTAATATTAAACTGGAAGAAAATCAAGAAAAAAGATTATGTCTTAACAAGGACACAAATGAAATAGAATAAAAAGAAAGTTTGATTTGTTCATAACAGTTTTCTGAGGTAGGTGTTATTTGTTTTATACTGTTAGAGTCAGAATTTGAACCCTGAGCTGCCTGATGGGAGAGTTCTGAAAGGTTGTTAATGACTCATCTAGTTCTTTTCTTTCTTTTTTGTTTTTGTTTTTAGAGACAGAGTCTCATTTTGTCGCCCTCGGTAAAGTGCAATGGTGTGAGCTCACAGCAACCTCCAGCTCTTGGGCTTAGGTGATTCTCTTGCCTCAGCCTCCAGAATAGCTGGGACTACAGGCACCTGCCACAACACCGAGCTATTTTTTTGTTGCAGTTTGGCCTGGGCAGGATTCTAACCCGCCACCCGCGGTATATGGGGCCAGTGCCCTACTCACTGAGCCACAGGTGCCTAGTTTTCAAATGTGGAGCTCAGTCTGTATGGTTAAAGATCTCCTTTATTGGGCGGCACCTGTGGCTCATCAAGTAGGATGCCAGCTCCATATACCGAAGGTAGTGGGTTCAAATCCAGCCTCAGCAGAACTGCAAAACAAACAAACAAACAAAAAAATCCTTTGCTCATTTTAAAAAAAAAAAAGATCTCCTTTATTTATTCATTTATTTATTTATTTATTTTTGAGACAGAGTCTCACTTTGTCACCCTTGAAGAGTGCTGTGACATCACTCACAGCAACCTCAAACTCTTGGGCTTAAGTGATTCTCTTGCCTCAGTCTCTCAAGTAGCTGGGACTACAGACAACCGCCACAACGCTCTGCTATTTTTTTTACAGACAAGATCTCAACTCTGGCTCAGGCTGGTCTCCAACTTGTGAGCTCAGGCAATGCATCCCACCTGAAAAGAGTGCTAGGATTATAGGCGTGAGCCACCACGCTGGGACAAAGTTCTCCTTTAGATTATAAACTTCTTTTTATTTATTTATTTATTTTTGAGACAGAGCCTGAAGCTGTCACCCTGGATAGAGTGCTATGGCATCACAGCTCACGGCAACCTCTAATTCCTGGGCTCAAGCGAGTCTCTTGCCTCCGCCTCCCAAGTCCCTGGGACTACAGGCGTCTGCCACAACGCCCGGCCATTTTTTGGTTGCAGCCGTCATTGTTGTTTGGTGAGCCCGGGCTGGATTCGAAACTGCCAGCTCAGGTGTGCGTGGCTGGCGCCTTAGCCTGTTGAGCCACAGGCGCCGAGCCAGATGATAAACTTCTATGAGTATATGAATATTAGTTGAGAAGACAAAGCAGAGGTGGATCAGGCACACAGTGCTAAAGAAACGTTAAGACCTGGTCTTTGCTTTCAAGTAGCTTTCTTGTGTCTTTGGGACTGTGAGACAAACATACGTGAAAAAGTCAGCCACCTGTGCAAAGTGGTTTATGACTGTACCCAAGTTGAATGGTATGGATATTTTTATGGGTGTTTTGAGGAAAAAGTCCAATTTGGACTGAAACCATGGGGACACTTAGGAGACACATGGGCTCCCTAAATTATGTTTTACACAGGGGAAAATATATGTCTAACAGCTTGGAGTGAAGCTGGGATTTTTCTTCCCTGATGTTTTCTACACTGTAGAAAGCGCTAGTGTTTTCTGTGCACACTAGTGAAGTAGATAGAGATGGCCCAGGGAGATAATGGACAGGGTGGCTGTGAGAATTGAGGGAGCTGGTAGAAAGTGGTGGACTATTGTAAGTTCAGTGAGGCTTATCTTATATTTGAGCTATCAAGTTGGTTGTCCAGAAGATTTTGACATCCCCAGATTATTGACCTCTTGCCTTCGGTACCCATTTTAGATCGTTTTTTGCTAAAACAGCATTTGTTTTAGTAAATTTAGCATTGTAAACTCCATTTACAACTCTACTAATGATACACACATGTATACATGCATTTCCTATGCTTGTTTTCTTTTCATGTAGAATCTTTATTTTCTGGATGATATGAAACATCGGTGGCCACCCAATAGGCAAACTGTTGCTGGTAATGATTTCTTAATGAATGGATTTGCTGCGAAAAGACATTTTGGATGCTGGGTACTATATTTACTAAATGAGACTTCAGGGAATTTTAGTGTGGTGATTCTATTGGGAAATGTTTGGCCCATGAGACTTTGACAGTTGTCTTGCTGTTTTTAATATAGGGTAGTCCAAACACTGATTAAGGTGATGCTTAGGGTTTTTAAGTAACAAAAGATTGTTCTAGTTTTATCTTTAAAACCATCTCAAATTATGGCCCCCCATGAATTCCATTTACAAGTCCATTTGTTTGCTGTTTCACAGTCAACACAAGCAGCATTGTTTCCTTAGTGGGTTAAATAATTCTTTAAAAATCTGGGCACCATTCTTGAGTGCATACCACCAAGAGTTTATTTGTTTTCTGGAACCCTAATAACAGTATATATGATTCTACTCCGGGTCCTTAACAAAGTAAAAAGGCAGCTGTTTAATATACAACATAGGACAAAAACAGCAACTCCAGAGTAGCAAAACTGAAAATAAGCAGAAAAATTTTCACCTCCATTTTAATCAGAGTTTAAAAATTTCACAGAGATGATGCACATACAAGGATTCTTATCCTTTTGTAAATATAGAAAAAAATCAAAAAGAATTATTTAAAGAAATAATGGTGGGGTTTTCATCAGAACTTGAAATTTTAGCTGAAATGAAATGTAAGTCTGTAAACAAAGGATTGCTTTGAGCCAGCTGGCTGCCATCATAGCTCTGCAGGAGGAGTTTCCCTATGGCCTGCCTCAAGCAAAACATCAAGTTTGGGCTCCTCCTTGGCCCAGCTGTCAGCATTGGGCAGGTGTGCCATCTCAGCAGGAGAACCTGCTTCTGAGGCCTGAGCAAGGTGGCCTATTAGCAGCCAGCCAGCCAGGAAGCAAGGCCTCTGCCAGTTCTCGGCTGGGTAATCTGTACCCAGCTTGGGCTCTGTCGTCTCTGTAGCCGTCAGTTAACAGGTCAGTTCTTGTGTGGACTTTGAGAACACACTCCTGGTTCTGGAAATGGGCCTAGAACCAGAAATAGCCTCTCCTCCTGAGTGGGCACCTGACATCTGACATGGAGGAGGGGGGCGTGGGCAGGCAGAGTATCAGCATCTCCTTGGTTCAAGGACAGCCAGGACCTGTGCTAAGCATGAAGTCCCTGCTCAACGTCACTACAACAAAGAGGACTGATACCTGGAAAAGTCTTCCTGCCTTTCTTTGGCAATTAACTTGCAGTCGACAGATTCTGAGGCTTTTCCTTATAGTGACTGAAAGAGCATAATTATTGGGTTGAAGAAAATTTTTTCTTGCTGTTCCCATGTTAGTAAACAGTCCTAATGTTTTTTTCGCTTACCTCTTCAAGTGTGGCAGGATCATTGTTTCTGTTAACAGAGATCAACAGCTAGTAATTACATTAAGCCTTTATGATAGTTAATGATAGTTAATTCATTTGTTGTGCTTGAGCTTAATGGTAAGTATAAAACTCCCCCTGTAAAACTTGCAGAACCTCTAAAAGTGATGGCTGCCTTTTGGGATTCAAAATTACCCTTGGGCAATTTGCACTTTTGGAGGGTAGTTTTAGAATTCTGCCGTTTTTTCAAGTTTTTTAATTAAAAGAATATCTTTGAACAAAATACAATAATTTGGCAAGAATTATACTTGGATAATCTGCTTGACATTTGATTGGTTATGTCAGTGTATTGTGCCATAATAACTGCTTAAGAAAGATGTAAAGAGGCTCGGCGCCTGTGGCTCAACTGGCTAAGGTGCCAGCCATGTACACCTGAGCCAGCGGGTTCGAATCCAGCCCGGGCCCACCAAACAACAATGATGGCTGCAGCCGAAAAATGGCCGGGCGTTGTGGTGGGCTCCTGTAGTCCCAGCTACTTGGGAGGTGGAGGCAGGAGACTCGCTTGAGCCCAGGAATTGGGGATTGCTGTGAGCTGTGATGCCATGGCACTCTATCCAGGGGTGACAGCTTGAGGCTCTGTCACAAAAAAAAAAAAAAAAGAAAGAAAGATGTAAAGAATAGGTAAAATTGCATAATTTAGAATCAACATAAAATACATTGATACGGTCTTGAGAATTTGCAGACTGAAGAAGTTTAGGAGGCAGTAGATTCAAAACATACATTAAGTGCCAGCACTCCTCATTTTCTTTTCTTTTCTTTTTCTTTTTTTTTTTTGAGTCAGAGTTTCACTTTGTCATCCTGGGTAGAGTGCTGCGGCATCATAGCTCACAGCAACCTCAAACTCTTGGGTTCAAGTGATTCTCATGCCTCAGCTTCCCGAGTAGCTAGGACTACAGGTGCCCACCACAATGCCTGGCTATTTTTTAGAGGTGGAGTCTCACTCTTGCTCAGGCTGATCTTGAACTCCTGAGCTCAGGCAATCCTCCCAGAGTGCTGGGTTTACAGGCATGACCCACCATGCGTGGCCCTGCCCCCCTCCTTTTTTTTTTTTGAGAAAGCGTCTCACTTGTCGCCCTGGGTCGAGTGCCCTGGCGTCTTGGCTCGCAGCAACCTGAAACTCTTGGGTTCAAGTGATTCTCTTGCCTCAGCCTCACAAGTAACTGGGACTACAGGAGCTCCCCATAATGCCCGACTACTTTTTTTTAATTTAATTTAATTTTATTTTATTTTATTTTTTGAGATAGAGTCTTACTATTTTTTTTTGTTTGTTTGTTTTGAGACAGAGTCTCACAGTGTTGCCCTTGGTAGACTGCTCTGGTGTCACAGCTCACAGCAAACTCAAACTCTCGGCTTAAGCGATTCTTTTGCCTCAGCCTCCCAAGTAGCTGGAATTACAGGTGCCCGCCACAACGTCCACAACACCCAGCTATTTTTTGTTGCAGTTGACATTGTTGTTTAGCTGGCCTGGGCCGGGCTTGAACCCGCCACCCTGGGTCTATGTGGCTGGCGCCTTAACCACTGTGCTATGGGCACAAAGCCAGAGTCTTACTGTGTTACTCTGGTAGAGTGCTGTAGCTCACAGCAACCTCAATCTCTTGGGCTCAAGCTGTTCTCTTGCCTCAGCCTCCCAAGTAGCTGGGGCTACAGGCACATGTGGCAAAGTCCGCCTAACCCAGCTATTTTTAGAGACAGTCCTCCCTCTGGCTCAGGCTGGCCTCAAACCTGTGAGCTCAGGCAATCCACCTGCCTCAGCCTCCCAGAGTGCTAGGATTACAGGTGTGATTCATAGCACCCGGCCTTTATTTTCTTACAGAGGCCGACAAAAGGGACAGTGTAGTAGCTAGGTTACTACTTTACTTTTTTTTTTTTTTTGAGACAGAGCCTCAAGCTGTCATCCTGGATAGAGTGCTGTGGCATCATAGCTCACAGCAACCTCTAATTCCTGGACTCAAGCGAGTCTCTTGCCTCCGTCTCCCAAGTAGCTGGGACTACAGGCACCCGCCACAACGCCTGGCCTTTTTTTTTTTGGTTGCAGCCATCATTGTTGTTTGGCGGGCCCAGGCTGGATTAGAACCAGCCAGCTCAGGTGTACGTGGCTGGCGCCTTAGCCCGTTGAGCCACAGGCGCTGAGCCTATTACTTTACTTTTGAAGGGTTTTGTTTTAAAAACTAGATGTAACCAGTGATGCTTTTAGTGGGTAAATGGCGCTACCCTGTGAAACTGAGCATCAGGACCCAGATTCTACTTGGCTTTGCTACCACTCACCCCCCTGATCCTGATCCTCAGTCTTTTTCTGTAAGACGGAGGTGGGAGGGTCAGGAGATGTACCGCATTAACATTCTTCTTAGACATCTTTTTTTGGTGGGAGGGGTCGATCAGGAGCCTCTCAGTAGGCTTCCCTTGGGGGAAATAAATCTTAGTTTATTGTTTGTCTTAAATAGTTTAGTGACTAGATAGGATTTGCTTAAATAGAATTCTTTGGGGACCCTCCAGTGGTCTGTTAACAGAAGGCAGGCACAGGGAGCACAGGGCCCTTGGCTGCTAGGCTCTCCTGTGGGGCGCTGTGTCTCTAGCACCCACAGCAGCACTTGGACAGAGTTCAAGCTCTGTAAGTAAGTGTCTGTTGATTGAATAATAAACAGGTATTTCAGGAGCTTTTGTAATGTGCCTTATGTTAAAAGCATGGAAAGAAAGACACACTCCCTGCCCTTAAGGAGTTTCTAATCAATTTGTGAAAACAAGCTGTCAATTATTTTACAAGAGAGATGTTAATAAGGCCATATTCGATTTCCTTGCCAAATGAGGGACAGTTGCCTAAGAGTTCAGACCGGGGTGGGGAGGGGGGGTGCTCCAGGGAAGACTTCATAGATGAATTTCTAGCACTGTTCTTGGAAGAATTGAGGTATTGCCGGCAGCAATTGCAAAATCGTAAGGAAAGGCTGGTTTTAAAGGAAGAACAAGGACTTTGTGTCAAGTTTAGACATCCTAGCAAGAAGCACTGCTTCAAAGCACCTCAGTTTCATGTGGGGAGTTTGGCTGCCAACTGTAACTTCTAGTTTGAGAAGTTTTTGTTTCTGCTATGACCTAATGCTCCTGATGAGCTCCTGAGCACAAGTGAATTTTCTTCATCAGACTAGAAACAAATAAAACAATTTGTTTGGTCACCTGAACTTATTAAAATTCTAAGGGACATGTGTTATTTGAGATTTCTTTATGTTTGTTTTGAGCTAAATAATTCATTCTGGCACGCAGTTAGTTTACAACAGAGAGGGAGCATGTTCTGGTAGGAGGAAGAATAAAAGAGCCTTTGATTCATTTGCTTCTGAGTACCCGCAGGAGGGCCACGGCCGCCTTGGGCTAGTCTTATTTTGGACTTTGGAAGCCATCTTAGCCCAGCTGTGGGAGTGCCAGCCCCCGTTGGGGGGAAGAGAATATCACCATTGGATCACATTAAACCTCTTCTGACTGTTGATGGAGGGCTTTCTCTCATTTCACATTCCTTGCATTAACAGGGTGGCTCATTTCCACCAAGCTAGAGCTCCATCTGAATTTGCCATTTGAACTTGGACTGAAGTTGCAGTCTTTCTGTGACTCCTTTTATCTCAGTATGTCTGTCAACTAAGTACAGAAAACTTACCAAGTCTCAAGTCTCTTTATTCTCCCCTCTTGGGCTATAGCACAAATACAATTAGCATTCTTTTCTTTATATTACTCCTGGGGAAAAATGACCCATTGTACTGTGGATTTTCACATTTATTAGGTAGTCAGCCACTTTCATTGCCAATGGGATGGCTGTGGGGGTCTTAATTATAGATGGCAACTTTGGCCTGTAGAATTGCTGAGAAAAGTCATTTTTAGGAACTGGAAGGTTTTGACCATTCTAGGTTTATATGTGTGAACACCATAAATAGTACAGGAATGCCCTAACTGAATTATGAATTAAGAATTATTTATTATTTATTTATTTATTTTTGTTGTTGCAGTTTGGCCGGGGCTGGGTTCAAACCCACCACCCTCGGTATATGGGGCTGGTGCCCTACTCATTGAGCCATAGGCACCGCCCTGAATTGTTTATATTTTACCATTATTTCTTTTTTCCTAGTTTTTAAGATTTTTAAATTTACTGTAGATACACAAGGTTGTCCAGTCTGGTCTTGAACTCCTTGCATCAAGTGATCCTCCTGCCTCCCTCCCACCCCCAAATGTTGGGATTACAGGTGTGAGCCACCACGCCCAGCCCTTTACATAATTCATTTATTTACTGGAACAAAATTCTTCCTAGTTAAAAAGTTCCCATTGCTGAATGCATATAAAGTACAGTATAACATAAGCTCTTTTGACCCGCTCATAGCCTGCTTTATAAAGAGTTGAGGCTGTATTGTAGTGCAGGTTTGGTTGTTATCTCTGTTACACTAGCTCTTGAAGCATTCTGATTACAACTTGTAACTGCCAAGCCCAGTCCTGCAATATTATCTGGAAGAAAAATTTTCCATGTGGTTGTTTTGGCAGAGCTGTTATATGCAAACTGCAGATGAAGATGTAAGTTGTAAAGGAATAGAGCTTCTAGAAAGAGTGATGTGAGTTATCTTAAAATTTTAATGCCATTTAATTGTTCTTTCCTTACCTCTTTGTGTGTGTTTCAGAAATGTTTTTCATATTTCTAAACTGAGTATTTTTTTAAGTACTCAAAAGAATGCCAAATCTACCAAGAGTTTTTCTTAAGGTGGTGGTTATTCTTTTCCTCTCAGCTTTTTACTTTGAATTCATACTTGATGTAGGTAGTTCTCTAAGTTATGTATTCAAAAAACAATGTCCTCAGAGGAAAAAAACAAATGGCCACATTGTCCTATGAATTAAAAATATACAGAGTTCAAACATTGCTTTTCAAAGTAAAAATCTTAATCTTTCTTTTTTAAGGAAGAAAAATACTAAACTTTGCTTTAACTATCCTGTTCATTGTTTTTCCTTTCCTTTTTTATTTGTTTCCTTTTGCCTTGACTCAGATAGTTTAAATTTTTTAAAAAGCATTTTTATACATTCTTCTTGAAGAACACTGCAGTGGGAGAAAAAAAGATCCTAATTCTGTTTCACATTTCAAGAGAAAAGTTAGGGGAAGCCATTCTCTAGTCTGAAAATGAAGAAGGGGGAAATGTCAAATAACACCAAGGTTTTATAACTTGCTTTCATGTTGCTTGGTTGAATTAAATATTTATCACTCTTTCCTCTATGTATTTATCTATTTATATGTGAAATAAGCAGGTACATGTAATTTTAGTTAAGAGGTTTGTTTTCGTGAAATGAAAATGCTGTACAGTAGCATCAGGGTGAAATCCTATTTTTGTTGTAGTTTTTATTGTTGTATTTAATGCGTCAGTTAGCTAGTCGCTGTAAAATTTTGTTTGTTAACTTTTGCAAGTGGGAGGAAGGTAAAAGCACACTTTGTCCCATAGTTCTGTATACGCTCAGTTTTTTCCTATTGGTTTCCACTTTTCCTTTGTAATATAAGCCTAGATACCAACATCATAAGGTATTTGTGTCAGAATCTTTACATACATGTCTTTTACCTTTTCTCAAAAAGGGGGTGGGCATTAATTTGTGTCTCACGTATGTAGTGATTAAGAATATGAATAATGAGGGAGGGGTGGGGAAAGGAAGAGCAGAGAGAGGGAAGGAGCGAGAGGGGTGGGGTCTTGGTGTGTGCCACACCTTTTGGGGGCAAAACACAATTGTAAGAGGGACTTTACCCAACAAATGCAATCAGT
The DNA here is from genome assembly GCA_963574655.1 of Perodicticus potto. Lineage (NCBI taxonomy): Eukaryota > Metazoa > Chordata > Mammalia > Primates > Lorisidae > Perodicticus > Perodicticus potto. The sequence continues at coordinate 23,276 of CAUYRH010085349.1, forward strand.
GTAACCTGGTTTCTTGTACCCTCAATGAATACCCAACAATAAAAAAAAAAAAAAGGCTCTGCACCTGTGGCTCAACGGACTAAGGCGTCAGCCACGTACACCTGAGCTGGCGGGTTCGAATCCAGCCTGGGCCTGCCAAACAACAATGGTGACTGCACCAAAAAAATGGCCGGGCGTTGTGGTGGGCACCTGTAGTCCCAGCTACTTGGGAGGCGGAGGCAGGAGACTCGCTTGAGCCCAGGAATTGGAGGTTGCTGTGAGCTGTGATGCTACAGCACTCTATACTGGGTTACAGCTTTAGGCTCTGTCTAAAAAAAAAAAAAAAAAAAAAAAAAGAATAGGAATAGTTATGTTCCACATGGCATGTGGATTGTTTTTCTCTCCTGCAATGCAGTTTTTAGTTACTCCTGTGTTGGGTAATGTGGTTAGGTTAGCTAAGCCACTTTCTGACTTAGCTGAACTCCTCCCTGAGATGACTACCTGATTAAAGAATTAAGGGCCTGGTATGCTTTCTCAGCTTCAGTCCCTAACACATTCCCATTGGTGCCTTGGCCAGAGTTGTAGGAGCCAAGATTAAACTGCTTCTGGTTGGAGGGATGACCCCTTGATTATGAGGAGAAGTGCTTTAATCTTTGACTTTTGGAAGAGAAACACTTGGTAAAGTGCTGCCTTTGGTGTTTTGAATTCCAGTGGTGTTGTGTAGAGCTTGCTGAGGAATGATCATCTCATTTGGTTAGGAAGGTATTATTTGAGCCCCCTACCCTCTGACAAAATTATAATGGACTATATAGTTGTGTGGGTGTACCTGGACCTTACAATTTCAGGTTTAAATGTTTTGAATTATCTAGAAAAGGTAAAATGAGGTATTGAACTACTAAGAAAGCACACAATATTGGGGAAGGTAATTTGTTTCTAGTGATGGCGTTACATAAAACCAAAGCCTTCTGAGTAATCTTCACTGGGTATATACATACTTTATCTCCAAAGAAAAAGGCACAAAATTAAACTTGTTGTATTGAACAGTATTCTTTTTTGTCTTCCTTTAAGCAGTCACATAGTTGGGGGGGGTCATATTTATAAAAGTTTAATGCTTCAAACAAGAAAAGCAAGCCTAATATATTTTTGTAGTTGATTTTCATAATACAGTATACACAGTGACAGCTGTATACACATGATTTATTTACAAAGAAAATTATAGCTTCATTTATCATTGTTTGGTGTATGTAGTAGGATATTAATTTCCAGAGAACAAAGATGCCATTTGTTCTCTCTCTGAATTATACAGTGCAGTACCTTGCACAATTGAACAACATGACAAAAAATTATAGAATTTTGAGCCCAAAATTATAAATAATTTTGTCTAGTATTTCTCAACCTTTTCTAACATATTTCTCTGTCATGTATTGTGTGTCCTTTGGCTTTTAATTAGTTTTACTTTCTTTGATTTGCATTACAAAAACAATAGATATCTTGGACATCTTTTTCCAGTTACATAATCTCCTTTCCCACTGGTCAGGACCCCGTCTTCTTCATTTTATGGGGAATGAAAACTAGCCTCAGGGGGTCTAATTGGCTTGTCTGAAGTCATACAACTTAACCAGCTGTTGTGTCAGGGCTGATCTCTCACCTCCTAGGTCACTCCTTTCAGTCACTGAGTGAACACCTGTTGGGAACAAGACACTGAAGAATGCAAAAGAAGAGGTCCAAGAGGTCACTTGTCTCCACCTTTGAGAGTGTATGTGCTACCAGGAGACTTAGGATGCACTCAGTCCTGCAAATTGCATCATGATCAGTGATGTCTGAGATAGCTCTAAAGGAACTCAGTAGAGAGAGGTTAATTCAGGGACTTAACGAAGGTGACAAGAGACATTTCACCCGTACGTTAAAAGAGGGATTCAGGCTCGGCACCTGTGGCTCTGTGGTTAGGGCACCAGCCACATACACTGGGGCTGGTGGGTTTGAACATAGCCTGGGCCTGCTAAACACAATAATGATAACTGCAACAAAAAAATAGCCGGGCATTGTGGTAGGCGCCTGTAGTCCCAGCTACTGGGGTCTGAGGCAAGAGAATCACTTAAGCCCAAGAGTTTGAGGTTGCTGTGAGCTGTGATGCCACTGTACTCTACCAAGGACAACAAAGTAAGACTCTGTCTCAAAAAAAGAAAAATAGCCAGGTGTTGTGGCAGGTGCCTGCAGTCCCAGCTATTTGGAAGCTGAGGTAAGAGAATTGCATGAGCCCAAGAGTTTGAGGTTGCTGTGAGCTGTGATGCCACGGCCCTCTACCAAGAGTGACAAAGTGAGACTGTCTCAAAAAAAAAAAAAGATGGATTAAATTTTCAAAGATAGGGCTGGAGTGAGATGTGATTTCTGTTTCTCTCCTTTACACCTAGATTCTTTTTATTTATTTATTTATTTATTTATTTATTTTTTTGAGGCAGATTCTCACTTTGTTGTCCTAAGTAGAGTGCGGTGGTGTCATAGCTCACAGCAACCTCAAATTCTTGGGCTCAAGCAGTCCTCTTGTCTCAGTTTTTTATTTTTAGTACAGACAGGGTATCGTTTTTGCTCAGGCTGCTCTTGAACTCATGAGCTCAAGCAATCCAGCCTCTTCAGCTTCCCACAGGGTAGGATTTCAGGCGTGAAGTACTGTGCCCAGCTCCCCACCCAGACTCTTGATTTGGTTGTGTGTACTTGTCTCACCCTCTTCCTCACTTGCCATTCATTTCATAGAGGAATGTAACCTTTCTCTACCACCCTTTCCTAAACAGTCCCTACTAAGTTCCCCCAGTGACTTCCTTGTTACCAAATCGTAGTGGACACATTTTAATTCTGATTTTTCATGAAACTCTTGGGGACATTGATGGAGATGACGAATCCCTCTTCTTCTTTTCTTTTTTAGAGACAGAGTCTCACTTTATCACCCTCGGTAGAGTGCCGTGGCATCAAAGCTCACAGCATCCTCCAACTCCTGGGCTTAGGCGATTCTTTTGCCTCAACTTCCCAAGTAGCTGGGACTACAGGCGCCTGCCACATCGCCTGTGTATTTTTTGTTGCAGTTTGGTCCAGTTTGAACCCTCCACCCTCGGTATATGGGAGCCGGCACCCTACTCACTGAGCCATAGGTGCTGCTCATGTTCTTAAAACATGTTCTTTCCTGTGCCTTCCTGACCTCAGGCTCTGGTTTCTTCAAATGTAGAAGCTCCTGGGCGGCGCCTTGTGGCTCAAAGGAGTGGGGCGCCGGCCCCATGTGCCGGAGATGGTGGGTTCAAATCGAGCTCCAGCCAGAAACTGTAAAAAAAAAAAAAAAAAGGGTAGAAGCTCCTAAGGGTTCCAGTGGCTACTAAGCCCTAGTAGCCTCTTTTCTTCCATCTTTATTAGTTGTTCTTCATCTAAAGGTTATGAACTTTGAAAATTTGATTACAGCTCTGGGCTCTGTGTTTTCCTAAGAATTCCTGCTATTCTCACATCTATGGCTCTTAACACCAGTTAAATGCCCCTGAATCATATGCTGATAGTTCAGATACTGTATCTCAGCCCACTTCTCATTCCAGATCTCTGGATCTAACTGTTTAAATCCATAACTGCTTGGAAACCCCATGGCAGCTCCATTCCAGCATGTCCATACCAGGTCTCATCATCCTCTCTCTAAGCCTGGTCTGCTTGGTGTTCTTTCACCTAGTGGCTTAAGCCAAGTTTTCTTTGATTCTTCTCTCTCCTTCATTCTACACACCCAATGACCAATGCTGTCAGTTTCACCTTCCAGAGGTGACTTTTTGGCCCTTCTGTTCCCTAAGCTACTTTGTCCTTTCTTCTGGATGGCTGCAATAGCCAGTTGGTCTCTCCGCCTCCAGACTTGAGCCCCTCCAAACTGTCTTCATCAAGGCAGCCGGAATGACCTTTCTGAAACACCAGTCAGATAATGCCATTGTTTGAAACTGTTCTGCAGCACCCATTTGCCCTTAGGAATGCTCAACCTCTTCTGCCGGCCTGCAAGGCTCCGTGTGACATGGCACCAGCACACCCATCCATGAGTATTTGTTGCTACCTTCTCCATTCAGCCTCTCCACTTCAGCGGGACTGACCTTTCATCATCCAGATTGGCTCATGATCCTTCTTTTTGGACCTTTGCACATACTGTTCTCTTCAACCAGGAGTTCTTGGCCCTTCTTGGTCTCCACAACCAGGCTAACTTCTATTTATCTTCTTTTCTCTGGGACCCTTCTTCGAACTTCACTATCACATGAGCACACAGACAAGTGTGCTTGGAGCATCTGTTTTGTCCACTTATCATGCTCTGTTATTCCCAAGCATAGCACCTGTCACACTTGATTGTATGCATACATGTATTTGCCTGTTCTATCACCTATTTCAGGGGCCACAATACAACTTTTTTTTTTTTTTTGAGACAGAGTCTCACTCTGTCACCCTTTGTAGAGTGCTGTGGCGTCACAGCTCACAGCAACCTCAAACTTTTGGGCTTAAGCGATTCTCTTGCCTTAGCCTCCTAAATAGCTGGGACTACAGGCATCTGCCACTATGCCCAGGTATTTTTCGGTTGTAGTTGTCATTGGTGTTAGGCAGGCCCAGGCTAGTTTCAAACCTGCCAGCTCTGGTGTATGTGGCTGCTGAACTACAGGCGCCGAACCACACAATGCAATGTGTGGGTCAGGTACCTTTGCCTTCATGGGCCCCCTCCTTCCTTAAATGTTAAAAACATTTAAAATTACATTTGCAACTGTGTCAGTATAAAGATGAGTATTTTCTAAGGCAGATTTGTTATTATATATTAATTATAATTATAGCCATTTTCATTCTGATTTTAAAATAAATTAATATTATAATTACTTTTCTTGTGCTCCTAAAAGTATCATGGGCCTTAGGCCCTATACCCTCTATGTCTGATGGATATATTGGCTCTGTTAAATGAACAGAAATATTTTAGAGATAAAGTTGATAGCATATGTTAACTGATTGGGACTAAGAAAAGTGAGGAGTTAGTTATTCTGCTGTGTGGCACTTTTGTAATGGCTTAGCTCACTAAAATAATATTAAGATATTGTATTTTAATCCCTAGTAATGAAAAATAGGATGGTATACCTAAAGAATATTAATTTTTTTTTTGAGACAGAGCCTCAAGCTGTCACCCTGGATAGAGTACTGTGGCATCACAGCTCACAGCAACCTCCAATTCCTGGGCTCAAGCGAGTCTCCTGCCTCCGCCTCCCAAGTAGCTGGGACTAGGCGCCCGCCACAACGCCCGGTCATTTTTTGGTTGCAGCCGTCATTGTTGTTTGGCGGCCCGGGCTGGATTCGAACCTGCCAGCTCAGGTGTACGTGGCTGGCGCCTTTAGCTGCTTGAGCCATAGGCAACGAGCAAGAATATTAATTAATTAATTTATTTATTTATTTTGTTTTTAGAGGCAGAGTCTCACTTTGTCACTCTTGGTAGAGTGCTGTGGTGTCACAGCTCACAGCAACCTTCAACTCCTGGGCTTAGGCGATTCTCTTGCCTCAGCCTCCCAAGTAGCTGGGGCCACAGGCACCCGCCACAATGCCCGGCTGTTGTTTTTTTTTTTGTATTTGCAGTTTGGCCGGGGCCGGGTTCGAACCCGCCACCCTAAGTATATGGGGCCAGCGCCCTACTCATTGAGCCACAGGCGCCACCCCTAAAGAATATTTAATGTAGACCCTAAATATACCTATATATGTGCCAAAAAATGAGATTTTTATTTTCTTTTATGACATGAGATGTCAAAAATATGTTCTATGTGCTATGTTGTTAATAATGCTCATTTCTGTGTTGAGCAATAGTTTTCTTACCCCCTCAAGAGGACCTGCGACAATGTCTGGACTCTGGAGACAGTTTTTGGTTGCTATAACTAGAATGAAGAGTGCTTCTGGTGTCTAGTGGGTAGAAGCACAGACTTATCTGGCCCCAAATATCAATATGCTGACATCGAGAAACCCCCACATAGAGGATTTCATAAAGCTTGGTTTGTACCTGTATTGTTTGTTTAGTATGTTTTCCTTTGTTTTCAGTAAAAGCCATAATTCAGATGCAGGATTGTGTGTATTACTGGAACTGAGCATTTATTTTTCTGACTTGAATAATGTTGAGAAAAACAGTCATAGAGATGGTTGAGCTTTGAACACTAGAGGTTGTGAAGAGTTTATGTGATAAGCAGAATCTGTCTCCAACAATCTGTTGCCATTTAACTCAGCCCTTGCTCACCTAGTACAACCAATTGTTGTCTGGTTGGTGGTAGGGGGGTTGCTGAGTCATTTATTCATGTATTTTATTACATCTTGGCTGGAATATCACCATTCATTATTCACAAGCTGCCCAGCTTGTTTACTTTCTATAAATTACATGTAATCAAGTCTTCTTGCAGGTCCGGCTACTGTAATTGGCACTAGCCACAGAGCAGGGCTGACGAGTCTGCGTTTATGCTGATGTCTCACATTTAGTTGGTATTCCACTCTCCAAGTGTTCTTGCTTCCTCCATCTGTATTTTAAAACGAAGGCAAATAGACAATTGCCACTGTGTTGTCTCCTCTCAGAAGATCTGAGGGTACTAATTTATACTTTGGTAAAGTCCTTGTGTCCTTTGGTTGGGAATAATTAACTGAATTTTCTAACTTAAACCCTACTGATTCTGATGTAGGTGATTCTTAGATTACATTTTGGGAAATTCTGAGTTGGAGGTAGAGGAACAAAGAGAGAGGAAAGAAAATTCAATAGCAGTAAATACTTACAAGCAGTGGAATCGGAAAGTAAGAACCGAAATTCAGAAAGCAAACAGATGCTTAAAAAGATAAATGTTCAGTTTTATCTGGCAGTGATGTAGATCAAACTGTCCCCCAAAGAGGAAATACTTAGAGGATGACAAAAGCGAAAGGGACATTTTTAAAAGGTTAGAATATGAGAAAATATCTAACCATCAACAAGAAGCTCAAAAGGTTAAGTCTATTAAATCAAAGGAGGTCTTAGGTAGATACTGATTTAAAAAAGAATGTGTGTTGCTGAATCAAGAGTTTGTGAATGGCTTAAAAAAGATGAAGAAGACAAATGAAGGAGGATTAGTTCCTCACCAGAAGTTCTGGTAATTCTGGTTACTGCATCTAAAAGCATATTATTACATTCCACATTGCCTGGAATAGTTCAAATTTCAAATATTCTTTCCCATTGCCTTTTTAATACATGTCTGGTTTGCCCTAATTGTTGGTTAGTTGTGGTTGATTTGTAAAAGGGTGCTAAAGTGGTTCTGCTTGACTAAAGAACTTAAATCCTTGTGTTTTTCAACTCTTGTGTTTTGTGTGTTTAATTTATGTATTCTAATCCACATTAGAGAAAGAACAAGACAGACAGAAATACAGACTCTACTTTAGAAAATTGGTCAAGAGAGAGGTGGGAATGGTTACCTAAACCTGCTGAAGAACACAGTAAAGGGTTTTATTTCCTACTACTTACTGAATTCTGCTTATAGATAGCTGACATTTTCTTTTTCTTTTTTTTTTTTTACATTATTTCCTTAGAGGAACTTTATAATTCCATCCAGTTACCTTGGAAAGAGATCTTAACGGGGCGGGGGTGGGGGGGGGAGAGGATGAGTTTTGAATGGTGGGAGTTTACTTATTAAAATTATGAGTATCACTAGCCTTTGTTAAATCATTAATCTGCTTTTCTTTTCCTCACCTTAGAACTTCTCAGCAACTTCTCACCCCTATCGTGCTACATTAACTAGTTCTCTCATTCTTCCTCCCCTCTCCCTGCCTTCCTTTTACCATCTTCATGCTTTCTCCCTTCCCCATCCATTTCCTCGGGAAGACTGCAGCGTCTTGGATTTCCTGCCCATCTGCCCACAAGATCTTACAGAATCTTCCTATCTGCTTTGTCAAGTGTTGAGGATCATTATTGCTATTACCTGAAGTGTCTACCACACCCTCTCATTGCAGTGAGAGTCCAGGTTTGGTTAGTAGATCACTTTACTCCTGAAGCGTATAGAAGGGTTGTTGGGTGTGCTGGTGGAGATGCAGAACCAGCTTCTACCTTTACTGCGGCACCCAAGTTTGACCAGACTCCTGGGGCTTCTGCCCTTCCCTGAGAATCGAAGGCTGGGATCAGGACTAGCTGTCTTCATTTAAGGTGACCTTTCCTTGCTCTCTTGTATTTTTTAATCCATTCACTTGGTAGGTCTCTTTTTTTTAAAAATGAGCCTTTTAATATTTCTAGTTCTTTTCTCAGATTTTTTTTCCTATAATTTATTCTAACCCTATATTGCTCAATATAGTGGTAAGTATTTCCAGTGACCATTTATATTATTTTCTGAAAACAAGTATTAATGTTCTTAGGGAGAAGCATAACATTAATTACTCATCTAACTGCAATTAAAAAAATCACATAATTTTTCAGTGAGAGTATTTCAGCTTACAATTTTCAGTTTGGTGTTTAACATGTAGGAAAAAGGGGCTATAAAATGTTAGGTGAGCAGATATGTTGCCATTCGCATAAGTTACTAAAAGGAAGTGTTTATTTTTTTTTTTTTTTCCTTTTTTTTTTTCTTCATCTCAGTCTTAAAAAAAGGAAGTGTTTCTTTAAAAATTTAGTGGATAATATTTATCATTGAACTATAATGTATATATTTAGCCTTAAAATATTTTTAGAGTTACTTACATTTGAATAGAAAATGGGCATAGATTGACTTAATATTTGTACTATATTAGTATTGGTACTTTCATTATTTCTTTGTTTTAGGTTATAATTTTTAATAATCAGATACATTTAAAACTTTTATATTTACCTACTTTTCCCAGGGATTCTTTTTTTTTTTTTTTTCCCCTCACTTTGTCACCTTTTGGTAGAGTGCCGTGGCATCAGCTCACAGCAACCTCAAACTCCTGGACTTAAGTAATTCTCTTGTCTCGCCAGTTATTCTTAAGCAACTAAAAATTTTTTTCTTATAGTAGGTTTTATGCATACTAATTTTTTTAGCCAATGTGTGTTTTTTTTCCCCAAGTTGGAAAAATTAGTTATATGTCGAGAAACCTATCATTTCGCTAAGGGAAATTGGAACATGGATATTGAAATATTTTTCATCTTTCAAGTAAGTTCTAGCCTTGACAACATTTATGTCTGTTTTCAGAAGAGGCCTGTTGTGTTTCTAAATCATGTATTTCTAAAGCAGAATGCATTTTCTTAACTTTTGAGATTTTTATTGAAACACTTAAATGATAGAAGCAATCAAGAAAGATGAAGTCCAATTTTTCGCAAAACAATGAAAGGAGAAAAAATTTTACTACTGTCTGTTCTTAATGAGAAAAATGAAGCCCTAGAGAATTTTGGGCTAGGACATATGCTGAGTCCAAAGCTGGCTGGTTTCAGCATGCAGAGGTAGGACTAGAACACAGATTCCTGCTTTCTCGCCCGGAGCTATTCCCAGTCTGTCACATCCACCTCCATTGTCAGTGGGGTCTATAATTCAAACCTTTGGCCATATCAAGAGCCTTGTAGCTGTCCCACTGAACAGTTCATCCTAATCTTTCTTTTTTTCTTCCTTATTTTCATTTTCAATTGTGGCAGAATACCAAAGAAAACCAAACACAAAGACAAAAAACAAAACCCTACGTAGTATAAAATTGACCATCTTAACCCTTTTGAAGAGCACAGTTCAGCAGTGCTAAGTAGGTTCACATGGGCGTGCCAGCCCACGCTCTCTGCTTCTCCATTCCATCTCCTTATTGTTGGAGACGTCAGAAGGGTTTTATACAAACACCTTACAGGAAGGTAAGCGCCTCACCTGTGTTTGCTCCTTCACAGTAGTAGGAAGTTAATTATGTGGGATTTGCTCACCTGATCCACACAGATGATTCTACTTTAGTGCACATTTGGAAATCCCACACCCCTGACTTCCCCCGAGGAAAAATTCTTTCCTGATCGTAGATTCAGTGCTCTGTTTAATCTTGAGCATATGATAATGAGTCATCCTGGATAAGTATGTAATCTCATTTATACCCTTCTTCTGACCCCCCTTTAATTTTTTTAAGTTTAAGATACTGGATCCTGATTTCCTACATAAGGTCTGGTGATTTGGGGACTAATTTAGGGACTGGGAGGTGTCGAGATGTTTTTGGAACCAGAGCTTTCTGTTCTGCTGAGAATGAAGCTGTGTGGCCCAAGTTCTGAAATCCAGACTATGAATGGAATGTCTGTGTGGATGAAGAAACTAGCTGATGCCTTTTAGGGGGGAGGCAGCGAAAAAGACATGAAAATGTGAAACTCGACTGATTTGGGGGGGGAAATATTGAAATTTTAAGAATATGTACAAACTGAAGGTGAGCAACTAGTTGCTTTGTGATTTTATTGTATCCATAAAAGAAATACTTGGTACTGTGCTAAAGAGATAATAACTGATAAAATAACTGAATTTTGCTCTTGATGCTAGGTACCAACAGTGCATAACCACTACTTTCCATTTCTTTATTTGTAGAATAAACAATATTTCCTTGGGAAATTATTTTAAAAAGAGTACTTGTAAATTACCTTGGAATCTTTAGGGTACTTTGAACATGGTACTTAAAGAACATCAGTTGTTAATCCTGTGTTTTTACACCAATAGATGAATTTGGGAATGGGAGTGACTTGTCAAAATGAAAATCTTTGCCCATTTTTAAGTGCAACATAAGTTTGAGTAAAGCCCTTCTTCTTAAATGTTTATTTTAAGTTGGCGCTTGTCCAGCCAGCACTCAGTAATCTCACTTAGCAAGTGTTTGGCACACCTGTTTTAACCTGCACAGGCTCAATTCACACAAAGAAAGGGAGGGTGGAGTTATGTGATGTAAGTACCCTGTTAGCCTTATTAGCATATTTTGAATAACTGTATTTGAGTATTTGCCAGCTAACCTAGGCTATTTGGAGGCCTGCTAAATAAACAGTGGGAATTTCTGTTTCTGTTTTTTTTTTTTTTAATTATTTTTTTTTTATTTTTTTGAGACAGAGTCTCAAGCTGTCAGCCTAGGTAGAGTGCGTCATAGCTTACAGCAACCTCCAACTCTGGGGCTCAAGAGATCCTGTTGCCTCAGTTTTTCTCTTTTCAGTAGAGACAAGGTCTTGCTTTATGCTCAGACTGGTCTCAAACTCGTGATCTTAAGCTGTCCACCTGCCTGGTCCTCCTAGAGTGCTAGGATTACAGGTGTGAGCCACGTGTTCGCCCAACAGTGGGAATTTCTGAAAGGAGTGTGGAGATTTGAGCCTATAAGCTTATAATTTTCTTGGAAGGAAAAATTACTTGGTATATTTCCTTTATCATCTCACCAGAACCAAACTTTGTAATTATTATTTTTGAGACAGAGTCTCACTCTGTCACCCTCTGTAGAGTGCTATATTGTCATAGCTCACAGTACCCTCAGACTCTTGGGCACAAGTGATTCTCTTGCCTCAGCCTCCTGAGTAGCTGGGACTACAGGCACTCGAAACCACACCTGGCTGTTTTTAGAGATAGGGTCTCGCTCTAGCTCAGGCTCTCGAACCCGCCTCGGCCTCCTAGAGTGCTGGGATTACAGGTGTGAGCCACCACGCCTGTAATCTGTTAAAAAAAAAGACTTCACAGAAATTTCCTGTCACTTTTTAATATATTTTTAGAATATATATCTAAAATATATGTACCTTTGAACATATCTCAGGTTGGAGTTTGAGTTTCTGTTCAACCTGTTTTTTGTCATTGTAGAATTAGTCCTGAAGCTCTTTTCTGTGAGTCCAGCAGAGAATTTCTCCTAAGCTTATGATGTGAACACAAATGGTTGGAACAGGACAGACAGGATTAACTAGGGTGCCTGTAGAGTAAACTCCTACTTAGTGGATGGGCAGATCATAAAGATGCCAGCCTGTGTAGCATAGAAATGTCTTTACAAAGTTCCAGTTTCGTGGCCTGGAATCTTTATCTGTCCAGAAATACTTTTTTGTCTGCTATTGACACCTGTCTAGCTGAAACCACAATTTTGGGTTCCAAAACTAGTCAAGGGTGGAAGTCGGTTGAAACCAGGAGTTCTCAGATATTTTTGATATACAGAAGTTTAAGGGTGAGTAGATAAGACAGCATATGCTTATATGTCTAGTTATCATTTTGAGGGACAGGCCAGAATCACCAGGGAACTTTTTCAAAAGCCATTCACCTTGATTTTTTTTCCTGTTTACCTATCATGGTATAGGGTGGGTAGGGATGACAGTTTAAAGAGGTGGCATTTGAATTGAGAATCTGCAGAAGCCGTGGGTGCTCACCACAAGGTGGTAGTTTCCATAGTCTGGGCTGGTTTACAGCTCTGCCTTATGCTTACCCTTTGGAGTAGAAAAATACAGCCTGATGATACCAACTCTCACCCCTCTTAGCAACGATTTTGAAATATTATATTAAATGTGCACCTATAGGAATTGAAAGGAGAGGATTTCTTCTTTCTTCTTGAGGGCTTCCCCTCTTCAGAGATAGATTTTAGGACTTTTTTTTTTTTTTTTTTTAAGAGACAGAGTCTTACTCCATTGCCCTCGGTAGAGTGTTGTAGTGTCACAGCTCACAGCAACCTCCAACTCCTGGGCTCAGGCGATTCTCTTGCCTCAGCCTCCTGAGTAGCTGAGACCACAGGTGCACGCCACAACGCCTGGCTATTTTTTGTTGCAGTTTGGCCAGGGCTGGGTTAGAACCTGCCACCCTTGGTATATGGGGCTGGTGCCCTGCCCACTGAGCCACAAGCACTATCCAGAATTTAATTATTCTTAAATCACAAATAGGAAAGGATTATCAAAAACAGGAAAGAATAAATTTGAGTTTTGCTTTTTTTTTTTTTTTTGCCGGGGCTGGGTTTGAACCCGCCACCTCTGGTATATGGGGCCAGCGCCTTGCTCCTTTGAGCCACAGGTGCTGCCTGAGTATTGTTATTTTTTATGATATGTGTTTTATAAGTCTCTCCTTTAGTGGAAGGGAAAGAGGGTGCAGCTATTCTGAGAAACATGTTTATTTCTATAAATAGCTATAGAAGAAAAAAAAAACTACGAATCTAGGGAAGAACTGTGGTACATTAAACCAAGCCCTATATCTGTAACTGATTTTTTATGAGTATATATATTTATATTTCATTTGTCAATTGTGTCTATGTATGTTTTAAAATTTCTAGGTTGAGGTTATTAAATTTCATTTCTCTTTTGTTGAACATCAATGATTTACTTGTAATTTTATCAAGATTATGTGTGATTTTTATATTTACATGACCGCTGTCTACTCTTAACTGATTGTGTGACACAGCTTTGATTTTTCATAGCTTTTTCTTTTTTTCTTCTATTGATTTGCAGCAGCTTGTTCAAAAGGAAAACGTACAGGTGATTATAATCTTTACAAAGCAATGTGGGTTAATGAATACCTTTGATTATCATTTCTGCATTTTCCTTTTTTTTTAATAAAATATTAAGTATTTCATTTGTGGAGCTTCTCTACTGTGCCAGTTTATTGTATTATAGGAATACTTATGAAATGTTACTAGTTTCACTATTTACTACTCCTTCGGCATCTCAGAAGGTGATGGATATAAAATGTATTTTTCAAACAAGTTCATGCATGAAACTAAAACAATTTATTCAAGTCATAAAACAACATGAAACTTGAATTCTGGCACTGGGCCCACATTTGAGCTGATAGCATGTGTGTGTGTGGGAAGAAGATACTAATTACTAATAATCTCTTTAGAAAAGATTAATATTTTCAGGTCCAAGTAAGAGTTATTTCATGGATATACCAAAAATTTTTTTTAAAAATTAAATGAGACTTAAATATTGACTTGTGTGTCCCTTTTAATTAATTTTGGTGACTTACTCCTTGGGAAGAAACACGTAACTTTTTTGTTGGTTATTCCAGACTCCATATTTTAGTTACAAAGCACTAGAAAGAGAAAAGTGAATGAAGAGGCTGCCTTCAGGTATAATAAGGGTTAACTCAGTTAGCTGTTGTTCCAACTTGCTCCCTGGCTTATTTACATATTGTATAATCCAGACTGGCTTGTCCCGTTTGGTAGGTTTGTTATAAACTGCAGAGCTGAGTAAATGTGTGATAACATTTTAAATGGTACTAGAAGTTAAACAGTACTTAAGGAGTGACATATTAGAAGGCCCCAGCTGTCAGGTGCTCTAGGGTCGGCCTCCTTTGGGACCATTTCTGTTTTCTCTGAGTAACAGGAAATGAACATGAAACTATAGGAACCCCTGGTTCAGTGACCACCTCCCCTTCCAGATGACATCCAGCATGACATGTATGCCACTGAAAATGTCTGGAACTAAGAGTGTATGTTAACTGTGTCCATTAGGGAGTTGTTTGTGGGCAACACCAACAAAACTTATAGAACCATTTCATCTCTGCCATGAAAACAGTGAAGTCCAGACAAGTTCTGTTCCATGTGCTTTGTGATAACCATTTCTAATGGTTGCATAATACTGTGTTCCCCCCCCCCCCCCCCGTTTGTAGGGATAATGAGTTTCCCAAAGTATGTACTGCCCTTGAGTGTGTAACATTATGAAAGGTGTGCCTCATCCTCTGTGTGAGTGCCCCAAGTAAGCACTCTGTAGGGCTGTGTGCCCAGGTTAGCCGTGAGTATGTCTTTCTCATATTCCTTTATCATCAGGCCAGCCAGAGATTGGCTGGTAGATGTGGAAGTCCTTCTTGGAGTCCCTCTTCCCTCTACCCTGGGCCTTTCTGAGATTTTGTAGGTGTTCCCAGTGCCAAAGGATGTTTGTTAAACCTAAAGTGATAATGGCGACTTTCCCCTTCATATTACATTATGCAGACTCTCACTTTTTGTTGCTTCACTCTCAGGGCTCCGTGATTCTTGAGATGGGGAACCCTAACTTAGAAGATGTCAGTTGAACAGCAACCTACTTTTTTTCATCAGTCACTCTAAAGTTCTAAATATCCTAAAGGAGGTTCTCATTTCTGCAGGTCAGGCAAGTTGCAGCCTGCTTATTTTTTAGTAACTTTGATTTATAATGATTTTAGAGAGTAAAAGAGGAAATGGCTCTTTTATGAATGTTAAATAAAACTGAATAGTCTTGTGTAAATGATCTAACTTCATATGAATCCTGGCTTAATAAAGACAGAATCTTCCTTTGTATATATAGATTCACCACTCTGTGACCTATTCTGAAATAATGAGGGAGAGAATAATCCCATATAGATCACATTAATTTAAAAAAGTCAGAATTCAGGAACTGGGAAATTTTCAAACAGTTTACATTCTTCTGATTCCTTTTTTTTTTTTTTTTTACTTTTATCCTGTTTAAAATTTGCTCTTGCTAGGCACAGTGGCTCACGCCTGTAATCTCAGCACTTGGGAAGCCAAGGCAGGCAGATTGCCTGAGCTCATAGGTTTGAGACCAGCCTATGCCAGAACAAGACGTCATCTCTAAAAATAGCCGGGCATTGTGGTGGGCGCCTGTAGTCCCAGCTACTTGGGAGGCTGAGGCAAGAGGATCACTTAAACTCAAAAGTTTGAGGTTACTGTGAGCTATGATGCCATGGCACTCTACCAAGGGTGACAAAGTGAGATTCTGTCTCAAAAAATAATAAATAAATAAAGTAAAATTTGCTTTTGTTTTTTGAGAACAAAAATACTTTGTTCTATTCTTTTAATGTTTGAACTAAAGTTTAAAAAAACTATACTTATAGAATCTTTTTAGTGGGTAACAGTCACAATTTATAATTAGAAGATTGAAACTTTTGAAGGACAAGATGGAAAATAAAATTAGGTTTGGGATAAAGAATTCTACTTGGACATTGCAAAAGTAGCAAAAAAAAAAAAAAGTGAATGAATAACTGGCAACACAAACTCTTTTTCCTGTAAGTTCCTTTTTTCCCCAAACTCTTACCATCATACTAAAAGAAGTATTGTGAGTTTATTTTTTCTCAGAATCCTGCTGCTTACTATTAAAAAGGATTTTTTTTTAATGGGCCAAAGTTTTATTTTTCATGCAACTTCTACAGCAGTTTGGTTCTTACTGAAAAAAAATTTATTTAAGTTTGGTAAAAGTTACCTGTAGTAAGTCAAATGAAAAAAATTAATATGGACTTCCATACAGTGTAGTTATAGTGCCTAGGGTAAATCCAAATGCATTATCTAAGGTGACTAACTTTAGATTATTCTAGGAGAAATGCCAATTCTAGTTAAAATATGAGGGCTTATTTGCAGTTTCAGAGTTACATTTAAAAATTCCTATCTGGTCTTTTCTCCAAGGGTGCATATTTTTAAAGATTTTTCTATCAGGCTACCACAGGTGATGCTACTGACTGAGTCAGCTTAATGGAATGTCATCACCTTTCTTTAGGAAAGAAAAAGGGAGATAAAAATTCAAGTTTTTTTTGAGGAGCTTCTTGTGCAATGAGACATTTCAAACATGCAAGAATCTAACTATAGATGATTTTTACGTTAATACCAGTCTCTGCTGTATCTTTCAGTCTGGTACTAGAATAAATCATATTTTAGATTACTACTATTAAAACAGCATGATGACGTACATACATCCTATCATTCCTTTTAAGAAATAGTTTCAGAAATGCTAATAACTTCTTGCTCAGCAACTTACTCTGACCCTCCGGGCTTTCTGGGAAGATCTCACTGTACTTGTTTGCTCTGTAAATGTTACAGTGGCCTTTGACCAAAAGCAATAAAATTTTACCTGACTTGGCGTATCACTTAGGATTCTCAGTTGCAAGCAACAGAAATCTCTGGCTTATTTAATCAGAAAAGAAATTTGTCAAGGATATCACGTAGCCCATAGTTTCTCTGGGAAAGCCAGAAACCCAGCTTGGAAGCTTGTCATTCAGAAACAATGCCGCTGAGCTAGTCCAGGAAGCTTTGCTACTGTCTCAGGGGCCATGACTGCAGACCCTGTGTCTTTCACCATTGGTACCAGTGACACCAGACACTGGGCGCCACCACTGTTGCCTTTGGAAACTGCTTCACTGCCCCAGTTTCTGACCCAGGTTTATATACAGTTCTCATTTCTTGTGACTGCTTGAGATTAAAAACTTGGATTGGTTTGTTTGGTAGAGCTAGTGTGTCTGATCATGTTCCTGAAGTCTGGTTGTAGGAGTGGTTGAGAAGCAATTATCTGTAGTTTTTGGCTTTTGTAGTGTTAAGGTTAATGGTTTTCCAAATAGAGAGGGTGCCAAAAAATGACCACACATTTTAAGAAAGGAAAAAATCTGTATTAAAATTATAACGTTCCGTATATACTGGTAACAAAAGATGAGTACAAGTCACACTAAGCACCTCTTTTTTGTTTGAGACAGAGTCTCACTTTAATGCTCTCAGTAGAGTGCAATGGTGTCACAGCTCACAGAAACCTCCAACTCTTGGGCTTAGACAGTTTTCTTGCCTCAGCCTTCCTATAGGCGGCTGCCACAACACCCAGCTATGTTTTTTTTTTTTTTTTTTTTTTTGCGGGGCAGGTTCGAACCCTCCACCCTTGGTATATGGGGCCGTGCCCTACTCACTGAGCCACAGGCGCCGCCCTAAGCACCTCTTGTAATTGCAATATGACTTGAGTATTACAAATTTAATACAGTTTTTTCCTTTCTTACAGTGCGTATGCATCTTTTTTTTTTTTTTTTTTGGTGCCCTCAGTCTAGGAAGGAGAGTTTTGATGCTGGTCAACCTAAAAGAATTATAAACATCCACCGATTGTGACACATCAGAGGCAGACATGGAAGGATAAAAGATAAGGACAATGACTACCTTCCTAAAGTATTAAAATGATATGTCTGCTAGTATGTAATAGTTATGAAAAAAAATGTTATAACCCGTAATTTCTCAATGTTCTCGTAATAGCAGCATCCGTACACCTCATAAGAGCAGATTCTGTGCTGTTGAACAGCTGCTGTGTTCTGGATAGTTTTTTGTCTTTTGAATTTTATCTCTATAATCCACACAACAATCTTGCAAAGTAGCCATTTTTGCCCCAGTTTTTTACAGTTAAGGAGTAACTTCCCCAAAACACACAGCTGGTATATGGCAGTGCTGAGTTTCAAATCCACGTTTGGGCCTGCTTCAAAACCGCCGTTCTTGCTATCCTGCCAGCTTTCTTTCTTACAGAAATTTTGCCAAAAGGCACAGATAACCTCCCTGTGTTAAAGCAGACATTTTGGAGGATCTTTCTGCATTATTTCCCTTTATAATTTTTTAGTTTTTTTTTTTTTTTTGGTCAGGGCTTGGTTTGAACCTGACACCTCCGGCACATGGGGCTGGCGCCTTACTCCTTTGATCCATAGGCGTGTCCTCCCTTAGTAATTTTTTACTCATAATTTGTCATGAGTTGTGAGACCCTCCTAGGCCCAGGTGGGTGACTGGGCCAAAGCTGCAGACTAAGGAGTCACAGAAGGTGAGAGTCCCTGGGTGCTCTGGGGACTGACCAGGTGGTGTGGAGGAGCTCGTTGAGTAAGACAAGAGGTGTCGAACACTAGAAAGGAACCAGCCTAAGTTACAGAGTGGTTTTTGCTTGATTGGAGAACTGGAATAGGGACCTGTTGTAGAGAAAGAGCGCAGTTTAAGGAAAAGGATGTGGTCAGGAGCCAGAGAATGCAAAATAGGATAATGTACAAAATAGGTCCTTGGAGTAGACTGTCTCAGCAGGAAGTTATGGAGACCGTTTTTTTTTTTTGTTTGAAATTGTATTCTCTGAATCTTTCTCTTCTCTGTAAATCTGCCATGAGGTGCAGTGGTAGAAACTGCACTTTTTCAGGTTCATGTAACAATCTTGTTTTTGAATTTTTAGTTCCTTTTTTTTGGCTTTGGTGGTCTTTGGGTCCACACTTACCCACTCAGCCATTGAGATGGACTATTATGTTCCCCACACCCCATCCTGGAGTCACATCTGTTTCTTTATCAGATCATCTCTCAAGAATGGCTTAGATTAGTTACCTCTCAGTCTGTTATTTTATATCTGCCCACATTGACGCTGATATGCCACTTTCCCTCCTACACCTGTGGCCTTGTGAAATTTCCCTACCACTTAACACTCTTTGTCTTTTGCAAATTAAAAGAGCCTAATGTCACCTTGAAGCATCATTGTAATTAAACTTCAGAAAGGAGGAGTGATTAAAATTAAACTGTTTATAGTTTGTTATTTAATTCTCCCTCTTTAAATAACTTCGAGTACACAGATGTAGACTTAAAAGTTTTAATTTCAATTAAGAAGGAAAGTATTCCTGAATAGGTTATAGAAAATTATTAGAGAAATTGGACATGGGTTGGAACAGATTTTTTTTTTTTAGAGACAGAGTCTCATTTTATCGCCCTTGGTAGAGTGCTGTGGCATCACAGCTCACAGTAACCTCCAACTCCTGGGCTTAGGTGATTCTCTTGCCTCAGTTTCCCGAGTAGCTGGGACTACAGGCGCCCGCCACAACGCCCGGCTATTTTTTTTGTTGCAGTTTGGCCGGGGCTGGGTTTGAACCCGCCACCCTCAGTATATGGGGCTAGCGCCCTACCGACAGATTTTGGCCGGGAGCAGTGGCTCACGCCTGTAATCCTAGCACTCTGGGAGGCCAAGGTGGGTGGATTGCTTGGGCTCACAGCTTTGAGACCAGCCTGAGTGAGAGCGAGACCCCATCTCTACTAGAAATAGAAAAAACCGAGGCAAGAGGATCTCTTGAGCCCAAGAGTTGGAGGTTGCTGCGAGCTATGATGCCATGGCACTCTACCCAGGAGACAGCTTGAGACTCTGTCTCAAAAAAAAAAAAAGACAGATTTTAATGTCTGATAAAATGTGAGGTTGGCTGTCCAGGGCAGAGGCTGTCTCAGAAGGGCTGTACGTGGTTGGGGGCTTGGGTGTAACCTCATCCTCTGTGCCCTCCCCGCAGAACTGTTTCTCCTTTGATCCGGGGTGGTAGGGATTTCCTCTTTCTCATTCCTTTTTCTTTCCGTCCACAGCCTCAGGTTTGTTTGTCTGCTTCTCTGAACCCCCCATCAATGCCAGCCATTTCTTCCTTGTGGTAGTTGTCATCCAGATCTGTAAAGCGAGGTGGAACTAGTGGAAATGAAAATAAAAGCCCTCTCTGTGTCTGCTTTTTAGTTGTTTCTGTTCCTCATCTCCTCTCACACCCATGATGAAATGGATGCACATGGAGGAAAAAGGAGGGGGAAATGACAGTTAATATCGCTACTGTTTCTCTCTTTGCTGCTAATCACACCCCTTCTCTCTCCCCATTCATCCTCATACCCCCATTCTCCTTTCTAACCCTGCAGTGCCTTCCCTGTTAGCTGATAAGCTCCAGAAGGATAAAACATGTCTGTGTTGGTCTCTGCTGTGTCCCCGCAGTGCCTGACA
>CAUYRH010085351.1:0-10135 GCA_963574655.1 Perodicticus potto
TTTTGGCTCACAAGTGTAGGTGGTCTGTGGTTGGCTGTCTTCATTGCCTGCCTCCGTAGAAGATGGAGGGTTCCAGGACTTTACTCGTGAATGATGTATGCAGGAATCGACTCCTATAACTTTAACAGTAGAAGACGACAAGATAACAGGAAAGGGGACTTCCCAAGTTGGGGTCAGGGAAGGTGAATTAGAGGGAGGAGTTTTGATCATGACTAGATCTCCAGGAGGAAAAAGTTCCTGTTTTAGTTAGTGTGTCCCGCCCCAAACGGGGAGCAGGACTTTCAGCGATGATTAGGGAGGCATGAGAGAACAGCAAGTAATCCCAATTGCAGCTTAAAGGCTGGGAGAAAAATATGGTAAGGGACTCAGTCTTAAACTTGGTTATGAATGCAATGCCATACAAAAGACCTTTGTAAAATGCAAATTTGATTACATAGGAGATTGACCCAATACCCTACTTGAAATCTTTTAAGGACTCCATATCCCTCAGATTAAAGTGCCATCTCTTCCAACTAGCCCACAAAGCCCTCCCAACTGGGGAGGGGGTGTCTCTGCCTCTCTGCCCCCATCCCAGCCTCTATTTCTACTGTTCTCCTCACACCCCTCCCCTCCCTCTGCCCAGGGTGCCTGTTCCTTCAAGGAGATGCCTTCCATCTCTGCTCCACATGCCCATAAATGTCAGCCGAGGATGTTGTGCTGCATTTAGTCTAGTGGTGATAGCTTCTTCTCAGGTGTTTCACCAGCAACTCAGTCCTTACCCCTGCTTCTGACTGCAGAGCTATTTTGAAGGTAGCAAGGATGTGAACCTAAGCAAAGACAGGCATTGCCACATTCTATCCTCTTTTTTGTTTTGATGACAGAATCCCTTATTGATGAAACACTGTCATTTCTTTTTTCCTTTTCTTTTCTGGTTTTTTTTTTTTTTTTTTTTGTGACAAGGTCTCACTATGTCACCCTCCATAGAGTGCCGTGGCCTTACAGCTCACAGAAACCTCCAGCTCTTGGGCTTCAGCAATTCTCTTGCCTCAGCTTCCCAAGTAGCAGAAACTACAGGCACCCACCACAATGCCCACCTATATTTTTGTTGCAGTTGTCATTGTGGTTTAGCAGGCCCGAGCTGGGTTCAAACCCACCAGCCCCAGTGTATGTGGCCAGTACCCTAACCACTGAGGGTTTTGGCACCGAGCCAAAACACTGTCATTGTTTCATCTTTCAACCTTGAGGGATAGAATCCTTGAAGACCCAGCCTAAAAACTTCCTCTAGCTCAATAGTTTACATAGCTTCCTCAGCCAGTGGGTCACCCACTTTGTCATTTTCCCATTAGCTCTGTGACTAGGATGAGCTGTTTACTTGTTTTGCAACATATTATGAAGTCTGTGATGGAACTATGTTACCTTTTTAATTAGTATTATTTCTAGGGACTAGCTGTAATATAATACTCAATAAAGTTGATACTCAATAAAGTTTGTGGGAGGGAGTGATACATTAATAAATGGAGAAAGATTATTTTGCTTCTTAAATACTAGCTGCAGGAACTTTAGTTCTTTTCTTAAAGAAGATGAAAAGCTGGAAATGCTAGAGATACCACAAGGAGGTGCTAGAATTCCACATGGTTTCCTCTACCAAGACAAGCCAAATCCAATTAAGAGTCTTGACCTGGGCCGGTACCTTGTAACAGATGCTTGGGTGAGCAGAGCAAGCCAAGAGAGATGATTTGAAATGAGGACTGTGAGAGACATTAATGCAAGGAGGCCAGGCTCTGTTATAGCAAAGAAAAGAATGATCCCTTTAAAGGGACAATAATAGAGAAGAACTCTCCCTCCCCTCCTGGGCAGCGTCCCGCCCCAACCCCAGCAGCCATGCACCCAAATGGTAGCGTATTGCTTCCTCTCGCTCCTACTCTCTCCTCCTCTAATCAAGCAAAATGTCAGGTTATCATTCTACTGCCAGGATATTTCCCTACTGGGCCCTCTCGTCCACATTCTGTGGTAGATTGCAACTGTCACAAATATCATTATTGTTTTCCCCTTGGTAATCTCCAAGAGGTCACTAAAACTTTTATCCTGGGCCTCTGAACCCTAGATTCCTGTGTAGGTGGGCAAGAAAGAAAAAAAAAATCCTTTTAAATTTCAAATATATATCTAACTCCTGTGAGGGACTGGGAAATGTAACCATGGAAACCAGAGCATGAGTGTAACCATGGAGACCCATTTAAACCAGCTGGGCCATCTCCGTCTAGAAGCCGGTGGGGCTATAGCTGTTAGAAGGACAGTTAGCTTAATTAATATGGTCAAGTGATGTCAATTGCTTTACACGCGTTTAAGTAAATTCTGGTTACTGGCAATGCTTTAAAATGTGAGGGAAATGCTTCTTCATGGGACTTCCTCTGTTAGACTGATTTCTAAAGAATCCCCCAAATCTTTCTCCCCTACCCTCTTAACCACACCACCATAGTCATCACCTAATCCGTCATTCATTCAGCAAGCTAATCAGCTTGGCATGCAGGGCAGTCTGCTATATATGTATATATAGAGATATATAGAGATACGTATATACGTCTGTGTGTGAATCCTAGATAATACATAATATATTATCTGCCCCACCAGCGTTAGTGCTCAGGTAAGACCTTGAATAAAGGGCCCATTTATCAATAGTCTCCTTTACCAGAACCTGTCAAAATTTGGATTTGCACTTCTAGTGAGATGTGAACTAGCCATTTTCATTTTGAAGGATATTTTCTCTATTCCAATGTCATACAAGTGTTCTTCAAAGTCGGATCATTTTCTTTATCCCACTTATTTCCTTTTTTCCTTGTGTGCATCTCATCCCCTGGGCAGCCAGTTTCAAAGTCCCTTGTGACTGTTTGGTTTGAGAGCTGCTTTGTGGTGTGTTTCGTATACCTGTGAGGTTAAAAGACAGGACACAAAGTCAAATCCCTTGTACCTGACACTTCCCCCATGTGGGCCCAGCCTGAGCAAGAGCCAGACCCTGTCTTTATTAAAAATGGGGGCGGGGGGAGAACAGCCAAGCATTGTGGCAGGTGCCTATAGTCCCAGCTACTCAGGAGGCTGAGGCAAGAGGATTGCTTGAGCTTGAGCCGAAGAGTTTGAAGTTGCTGTGAGCAATGATGCCCCAGCACTCTACCAGGGGCACTTTGTTCAGATGCTGCTGGTAACTGAACAAAGAGAACTGGGCAAGTGGTAACTTACAGCCAGTGGGGGTACTAGTGTACATTCTGTGTGTGTGACATAATACCCTTGATATATAGACCTCACAAACATATACACCAGGTGAGCAGTTGCATAAGATGTCTCTAAGTTCTCTTCAAACTCTGATGTTCTATGAATAGAGGCATTAAACCTATCAAATTCACCTCCATATGCATACGTATGATATGCAAGCCACTGCACTAAATGCTATAAAGAACAGATAGGAATGAATAATTACCAACACTTAGATCAACGATAAATATAATTAAAGACCACTTATGTGAGACTGGGACAGATAAATAGAGGAGACAGAGGAGAGTACCCATTCAATTATTAATAGTTCACTGACATTTGTTAGGGTTCTTTGCCAAGGTCTATGTCGGGAGCTAGAGAATGGCAATGAAAACCATGCAGGCTGCACCTTCTGTATGCTCCTGGCCCAGCAAGGCAGACAGACAGACAACCTTCAAACACAAGGGTCCAGGGAAGAGTGCTCTGATTAACTCTGCTAAGAGAGAATGCAGAATGGAGCATAGGTCTCAAGAAATTTCCTAGCCATGACATTCTATCTAGCTCTTGAGGGGCTAGTGTTTTTTTCAAGTGTAGAAGGGAGAGTTCCAGACTGAGGGAACAGAACGAACAGCACATAGCTACCTTGGAAACCATTAATTTCTCCAGGACACAAGCAGCAGCGCTGAGCCACTGCTCAGGACTCTCCATGAGAGCGTGGGATTCTGGAGCCTCAGAGGTGATGTGTGCAAGGCCTGGGGAGTGGTGAGAAACTCCGTGTGGCTGGAGCACAGGATTGTGTGCTAGAAAGTGGAGAAAGAGGGCAAGGTCACAGAATTTAACTCACATTATGTGCAGGATGAAACCAGTTTTTTATTTATTTATTTTATTTTATTTTATTTTTTTCTTTTTGAGACAGGGTCTCAAGCTGTCACCCTTGGCAGAGTGCCGTGACATCACAGCTCACAGCAACCTCAAACTCTTGAGCTTAAGCGATTCTCTTGCCTCAGCCTCCTAAGTAGCTGAGACTACTGGTGCCCCCTACAATGCCCAGCTATTTTTTGGTTGCAGTTGTCACTGTTGCTCAGTAGGCCCAGGCCAGGTTTGAACTCACCACCCTAGGTGTATGTTTCCAGCGCCCTGCCAACTGAGCTACGGGCACCACTGAAACCAGTTATTTAATTTAGCCTATCAGGCTTGGCACCTGTAGCTCAAGCAGGTAGGGCACCAGTCACATGCACTGGAGCTGGCGGGTTCGAATCCAGTCCAGGCCAGCCGAACAACAATGATGACAAGTACAACAACAACAACAAAAAATAGCTGGGCCTTGTGGTGGGCACCTATAGTCCTAGCTACTTGGGAGGCTGAAGCAAGAGAATCACTTAAGCCCAAGAGTTGGAGGTTGCTATGAGCTGTGACGCCACAGCACTCTACCCAGGGTGACGGCTCGAGACTCTGTCTCAAATAATAATAATGATAATTTAGCCTATCAGTTGCTGGTCTAGCCTTCCTTCTCTGCCCCTGCCCACACCTTTACCAGGAATAGAAGTGTCTAAGTATCTAATACAACAATTTGACCATCCATGTAGGTAATCTTCGTCCGTGTGGTATCTCAGGTAGCCCACCTTGCTCTCTGCTTCTCTCCTGGGGGCACAGTGAGGATTGTGGTTTTTACAGCCTCATGATGACCAGGTGGGATTTCAAGAATCAGAGCCAGCATCTCTTTCCTCCGGAGGGTTGCTAGCCATACCAACACTCGGGGCCCTAAATCCATGGGCCTACTCTAACTTTGTCTGACATGACCCAGTGGCACTCTTCAGGCTACAAAGCTTCACTGGGCCCCTAACACTGTGAGGTATGTCTGTGCCGCCTCATCTGCCCTGGTTCGAGTGCTCTTCCTCGCACAGATCTTTGCAGTGGAACTACCACTCCCCCAACATGTCAAGCTCCCCCACTAAACTCTACATTTTGCCTGTACCACACCAAAGTCAAGGGAGGCTTTGGAGAGTTAATCCTCGGAGACTCCTTCTTCCATACCAATAGGAAATGAGTGCACCCAGGAATGATTCGAAATGCTTAAAAACCAGCAGGCCACAAGCTTCACGTGGCCAGGGTGCAAACTGGTCCTTAGGAACCCCATCAGGTAAAGGAAACTGCTGCAGCCTCTCAGAATGTCTCCCAAGAAGCCATCCCCGCCCCCGCCTGCTCACTGAAGGTCACCTCCGCCCTCTGCCCATTCTGTTCCCCTACTTCACTCCTCTTGTTCTTCTTTCCACAATTTCTCACACCTGAGAAGGCTTATATTTCATTTATCACTCACAGTTTTAGGTGCAAGGAACAGAACTGATTCTGTTGGAGTTAAGCAGCCGAGGAATTCATCAGAAGAGTATCAGATGGCTTGCAGGGACCCTGAGAGAGTCAGTCAGAGCCAGGCTCTGCAGCCAGAAAGCCTTAGAATCTGCTGTTGCTATGGGCTCTGGACCCCACAGGTCTGCCAAGGACAACACCAGACTCTGGAGGCAGCCAAGGTCACTGCTGTCACCAGAATGGACGCTACACTGCACCTGCTTCTTCCAAACACCTATTTTTTAGTCAAGGCTGTGGATGATGAATCTGACAGACATGTGCCCTCACTTTTGTTCAAGGGAGGCAAAGAAAGGATCTGGTACTTTCTGACTCCATAGTGGGTGCAGTCTCTGTTCAAATACAGAAAAGTGGGTGCTCGCTTCAGCAGCACATGTACTAAAATTGGAACAATACCAAGAAGATTAGCATGGCCTCTGTGCAAGAATGCATGCAAATTCGTGAAACATTCCATAGTTTCAAAAACTCAATTCAATTCAAGGTGGGGGGAGAAGGAATGAGGAAGGGGGGAGAAGAGAAGAGGGGAGGGGATTGGTGTGCTCCCACTTAATGTAAGGGTACATGGCACACCTTTTGGGTGCAGGAAACAACTGCAAGAGGGACTCTACCTAACAAATGCAAATATTGTGACTTAGTTGTACCTTGACATTAACCTGAAATTTAAAACAAAATAGAGAAAAGGGGTTCCATGGTTGGCCAGTCTGTGTAACTAGCATTGTCTACACTTCCCTCCTGTCTTATTCTCTTACTATAAAGTGGTATTTGCCTATCTGTCCGAGACTTTAGGAGTGGGATTGGCAGGTAAAACAATAAAAATACAAAATGCACAGTCACACGTCAATCACAGACAAACAGCAAAATTTTCAAGTATTAAGTATGTCCTATGCAATATTTGGAACAAACTTATACTCGACAATTATTCATTGTTTATCTGAAGTTCAAATTTAACAAGGCATCCTGTTCTTCTCTCTATGCTACCCTGCACCACACGGCATGAGGTCTATGCAGTGCTAGGGCCTGGTTTTTCATAGCCTGAAGATGCCAAAATGTAAAATCTGCCTTCAAGATGATAACCAGCTGCCTGGGGTTGGTTCTAAATGCCAAAAATTGGAAATTACCAAATCTTTTCCTCAATTTTCCTTCCATAACAAATTTTCATCTCTTGCAATCAGATAGACGCCTTGAGCCAACTAATGTAAAGGTTGTGTCCTTGAGAAAGCAAAGGAAAGCAGCACGTTAAAATTTAAAAAAACAATTACCCAGTTGCAATAAGAAAAAGTAGAGTAAGTGGCACAGAAAAATTTCATGAATTCTTTATACTGGGCTCACTTGAATTCTAGTACCTCCAGTTTCCTATGACTCACACTTCACAGGGCTTTAATAAGAAGTGAAACTATAAAGTAACGAAACTGATTTCCACGTGTTACCACACATATGGAAATGAGTCTCCATTAGTCAACAATTACTGTTGCCCTCCCACATCTCAGGGCAAATCCATTACCCCAGTGCCAATCTGTTCCTTTAATGCTAAACAGCAAATGATTTCCAAAGCCACCTTATTTCAATAAGCTATAGACAAAAATGGTAGGACTCTTTCCGGAGGCTACATAAAATCAAAGGTAACATACAATTTTACCAAATTTGTCTAAGCAGCCACTCACACAAAGACTTTACTCATTTACCCAGGCAAGAGCCGTCCCAAATCATCAGACCTTCTCAAACCAATGTCAGCTTTCTCTGGGCTGCAGATAAACCACTCTGTGTGTGTGTTGGGGGTGGTGGTGGGGGAGCAGAATTTCTAAGCCACAGAAAATAAATGGTGTTTTTTACAGTTTGTGCACATGCTAGAATCTTTCACTAACCAGCTTCAGTTCCTAGGGAAGAGAACTGATTTATGGGGTTTTTGCTTAAATTAAACCTTTTTTCAATTACTAAAACGTGCCTTGTCCCTCCCATTTGGGGGATTTAGCACACTGTTCCCTCTTCTAGAACCCTCTTCCTTGTTTCATCTCATTAACTCTTTCAGATCTCTGCTTAAAATTATTTCCTCAGGAAAAAGTCAATTCCCTGACCCTCCCCTGTCCATCTGCAGGTCTGTTACATGCGTTCAGGCTTCATTCTACCATTCCTTCTTAGTTGTATAAGCATGACTGTGTGTGATTTTGTGTCATTTGGGGGTTAATGTCTAACTTCCCATCTTCTTTAGTAATAAGTTTTGCCTGGATACTTGCCTGCCAGAAACCCCATTTTCCAGCCTGCCTTGCAGCAAAGCTGTGGCCTTATGACTGGAGTTGGCCAACTGGACTTGTTCACTTCTGAGTGTGGTCCTTGGCAGGAAAGGAGCACACCCTCCTCTTTTCTCTTTCTTCCTCTAACAGCCTGAAGGCATTTGGATGTTGAATCTGTGAAGAGATGGGGTAGTGGAGAACAATAGGAGCCTGGGTGTCCGCCACCATTTAGCCACCGGAGTAGTTTCCCATTCATTCAGATTGTTAACCTAAGGAAGAATTGTACTGCTTTTCTGTTTAAGCCACTGTGTTGAGTGTCTCGTGAAAGCAGCCTATATCCAGCAAATGTGGATTGGACCCCAGAGCCACTTCAAAGCCTGAATCAATACAGTATTTTCCACTCCATTACCTGTTCTTGAAACTGCCTATATTAAAATAATGTAAGGCTATAAGACCCAAATAGTGATAAAAGTCTGATTTCTGTAGACATATAGATATAGCTAGAAGTTAACCAGCCATTGTTCCCTAACTTCCCTATATTATAAATGCTCAATGCTTAGTGTTACATATCCTTGACAGATGCAAGATTTGTGACTTTCCCAACTGCTTCTATAGATAACAATGCTATTGTAAAGCCTAAGACTAGTCTTTGAGATGTCTTCCAGACTCTGCCTTTTCGGGTGTTGGGGGGACCAACTGACATCCACCAGACCAGTGAACTGATCCCAACAAGTCCTGTGACCCAGGAGCTCCTGTTTACCAAGAAGATAATTTGTTTCCCAATCCTATAAGTTTATCCCCAGCCAATCAGCAGGCCCAATTCCCTAGCCCTTTGTTAATCAAATCTCCTTTAGAAATCTTGGCCTCAAAATCTCAAGGAGATGGATTTGAGAAATTACTTCCATCTTCTCACCTGATGCCTTGTGATATTAAACTCTTCCTCTGCTGCAACTCCTGCTGTCTCAGGATATTGATTGGCCTTTATCTGGGCAGTGAGCAAGGGACCCACATAGGCAGTAACACACTCTGTCATACATCTTATGTATCACAGATCATAGAGTTGACCACTTTGATGAAGATGAGGCTCACTTCCTGGATCTGAACTAGATCCCAGAGTGAATAAAATATGATACCTTCCAAGAACTTTTTTCTATATTTTTCCCTTTACGCTCAATTTTCATAAATGTTTTTGCCTTTGAAAGTCTCTCATTAGGTCATAAAGACCACTTTAATTTTTTTTATAGCCCCCATAGACATAATATTTTTTATATCTTTTTATTTGAGACAGAGTCTGACTTTGTCACCCTCAGTAGAGTGCCATGACATCATAGCTCATAGCAACCTCAAATTCTTGGGCTCAAGGGCTCCTCTTGCCTCAGCCTCCCTAGTAGCTGGGACTACAGGTGTCTGCCACAACACCTAGCTATTTTTTTTTTTTTTTTGCAGTTTTTGGCTGGGGCTGGGTTTGAACTTGCCACCTCCAGTATATGGGGCCAGCGCCCTACTCCTTTGAGCCACAGGCGCCGCCCCTAGCTATTTTTTTTTTAAGAGACAGGGTCTTGCTTTTGCTCAGGTTGGTCTCAAACTTGTGAGCTCAAGCAATCCACCCACCTCAGCCCCCCAGAGTTCTAGGATGGGGCATGAGCCGCCATTCCTGGCTTCATTTTTTATTATTATGAATATGTAATTTGGTTACCGACATGCCTGTCAGGAGCCCCCATCTCACCCCAGCACACTCGGGAGAAAGCTGACCATAATCAAGAGTCCTGATCTCCCCAGACTTAATATCGCTTAAGGCTGTTCCATCTGTCTGCTGTTAACCTTTTAGAGATGATAGACTCAAAGCCAAAGAACAGCCCTTTAATCTCAGGAAACAAACAGTTAACTTGTTTGCATAATTTTTACTTGCATGTTTTTCTGTTTCACATATAATTTTGCATAAAGGCATATCATATGTGCTTTTGCTATTCCTTTTTTTTTTTTTTTTTTTGAGACAGAGCCTCAAGCTGTCACCCTGGATAGAGTGCAGTGACATCACAGCTCACAGCAACCTCCAATTCCTGGGCTCAAGCGAGTCTCCTGCCTCCGCCTCCCAAGTAGCTGGGACTACAGGTGCCCGCCACAACGCCCGGCTATATTTTGGTTGCAGCCGTCATTGCAGTTTGGCGGGCCCAGGCTGGATTTGAACTCGCCAGCTCAGGTGTATGTGGCTGGCGCCTTAGCCGCTTGAGCCACAGGCGCCGAGCCAAGCCCTAAGTTCTTAGCAACAACATAGGTGTTTCTGGAAGCACTAAGTGTTTTACTCTGTTTCATTCAGTTACGAA
>CAUYRH010085352.1:0-26325 GCA_963574655.1 Perodicticus potto
AGCTGCCCCCTGGGTGCAGGACATGCTCAACACTGTCCTCAGGCTTCCCAAGAGCTGATCTGGGACCCTGCTGGAGATCATGTCCCTGAGGAGTATTCCCAAACCACAACCCCAGGGTCTGCACCCTGCAGATCTGATTCTGTATGTCTGGGGCAGTGTCTGAGAGATGATTTTCTAAAGCCCTCCGGTTGCTTCAGATCTGGAGCCAGATCTGGAGCTCTACTCTGAATCCCCATGCGTCCAACCCCAATGGAAAAGTTGAACACACGTTTACTCTGAAGACATGGACTTCACAGTGTGTCTGGTGGGTCTTGTGCGTCTGTTCACTTGCCATGCCTTCATGGCACACCCAGCAAGGGGCAGGCACGGTGCTGGGCACTGTGATGCAGGGTGGGCCCACAGGGCTTCTCTGTGCAGTGAGCTTGTAGGCCAGAGAGGAGGCAGACACATGGCTCTGTGGGTTAGTGGCAATGTCATAAGTATCCTGGATGTGTGGGGGGGGTTACCATTAGGCATGATGCCTGGGGTGCCACAGTACTGCTCATATCAGAGATGCCAGGATGCCAGGGTACCATTGAGCATCAAAAATATCCAGGATTCTGGGGTGCCACTCAGTGTCATAAATACCCAGGATGCCGGATGATACTCAGTGTCATACACCAAGGATTCTGGGATAACAGTGTCATATACCCAGGATGCCTGGGTACCACTCAGCATCATAAACACCCAGGATGCTGGGGCACCACTCAGCCTAATAAACACCCAGGATGCTGAGATAACCGTGTCATATACCCAGGATGCTGGGTACCACTCTGCGTCACAAATACCACGAGTTTGGGTACTTGTTCAGCATCACGGACGCCCAGGATGTTGGGCTACGGCTCAGCATTACAGATCGCTCAGCATCTGGGATGCTGTGGACACTGCTCAGCATCACGGACGCCCAGGATGTTGGGCTACGGCTCAGCATTACAGATCGCTCAGCATCTGGGATGCTGTGGACACTGCTCAGCATCACGGACACCCAGGATGTTGGGCTACGGCTCAGCATTACAGATCCCTCAGCATCACAGATGCCCAGGTACCGAGGAACTGCTCGGAAACATAGATCCCCAGGAAGCAAGGACTTATGGATGGCTTCACAGCAAGACCCACAGCTTCCTAGACTAACCCTGCCGAGACTTGGCTGCAGAGACAGAAGGTTGTGGGACTTCAGCCTGACCTCCCACTGCCTGGCTGACGGCCTTGTGGGCCACGACCCTGACAGGCTGCAGTGCTCAGGGCCACCTCCCGCCTGTCCATCAGACCAATAGAGCCTGTGGTCTTGAACATCAGCATCAGCAGAATGACAGGGTCTGGTGCAGGAAGAAAGGGTGAACAGCTTGCAGACAGCTCACGCTGAAGAGCTTGCCAGGGCACCGAGTGGGAGTGCAGCTGGGGCACCCACAGCCACGATGTCAGACAGACAGCAACGTTCTTCCTGGGCCTGGCAGGGTAGGGACAGAGCCGTGGCTGGTGAGACAGAGGCCTGGGTGTAGACATCTGTTTGACCTTGACCTTGGGTGGTCAGTTTCCCTCTCAAGGCCTTCCTTGTAAAGGAAGATAATTGGGTAAGGGATTAAGGGATTCTGCAGGGTCACTTATGGCTTTTAAGATCAAAACTGAAAACAGTGACTATGGTGTCATGTGAGGTGCATTTTTCTCATGACCATTTTTAGGCGGATGACACTCTAGCTGTTCAGAACTAAGTAGGGGGGAGGGTCTTCAAATGGATGGTGAGAGAAGAGAAAGTCTCAAGCAGTGATCAAATGGCAATGACCATAGTGATATGGAGGGCCTTGGCGGAGAGGGTGTAAATAGATGACTTGGTAAAGCATAGTTGGCCTCCTGTACTGGTCAAAGCCTCACTCTTGGGTCTTGGTTTTCACTACAACTTCTCAAAGTTGTTTTTCAGCCACCCTGAGTGGTCCATGGTACCCTGATCATGGAAGGTCGAGTTAGGGTCCTGTACCACTGTGGGTAGCATTGACAGCCCTACTTAATGCCCTCCCAGTGTCCAGGACTTTTGTGATGTGACTTCATACCTCTCCCCATCAGCAGGAGGAATCTGTGTGTCTGGGCTGGTCTTGAGACTTGCTTTGGCCAATAGAAAGTGGAGGAAGCGAGGACATATCTGTTCTGAGCCCAGGCCTCAGGGGCTTGTGTCTTTCTGCTCTCCCTCATGGGTCTCTGCCTTCCCAAGCCCAGTGCAGCTACGGAGCTCGTGAAACAAGCAGCCAGTCATCCCCATCCCCGTAGCTGAGCCAGGAATGGAGCTGCCAAGCTGATTAACTGCAGATACTTGAGGGACTGGGACAAAGCCAGGACCACCTGTCCACACCTGGCCTAAATCTAATCTGCAGAGTCAAGTTTAAGAAATGGTTGTTGCTCCAAACAGCCAAATTTGGGGCTATTTTGTTATCCAGCAAGAGGTAACTGATGCATTTTTCGAGTGTTTTTAGCTAGGACTATAGGCATGGGCCACCATGCCTGGCTACACTGTAGGAACGTGGTCTTGCTGTGTTGCCCAGGCTGGTCTCATAATCCTGGCCTCAAGTGATTCTACTGCCTCAGTCTCCCAAAGTGCTGGGATTACAGGCGTGAGCATATTTCTCTGCATGTGCTGGGTCTGTGATTCAGTTCTTAGGATAGATCCTGCTGCTGTCATTGGCTGTGTCAGCCGTGCCCTGTGCTCCCCCACTTCCTGGGCACCGGGAGGACCACCTTCCTGGCCCCTTGAGTTAGGGGCAGATCATGTGAGTAGTTCTAGCTACAGGACTGGGATGTGTGTTGCAAATATATCTTTGACCCTGAAATGCTTTCTCTTCTCACCATGGCTACCAGAAAGCCACACGTTTAGATGACTCAGCCTCCTGAAGGAAGTTGCTCAACATGCTTTGCACCAGCAAAACCTAGTCCTTTGTGGACTAGGAACCCAGGGTTCATGCTACGCTATGAATACTTGGGCGCCTGACACTCTTTGGTGCAGCCAGTACCGTAAGTTACAACATGTACTGTTTCAGAGTTCAGCCTTCATTTTTAACCAACAGAAGCCACTAGACTCATGAATAATAAGGCAGAGTCTACACAGGACAGAGTACCTGGACACTGTGGTTGCTGGGGTGGGTTCTATTCTCTGCTCCTCCTGGTAGCCACTGAAAATGTGTCACTGGGCAGTTTCTTCACTAGTATTTTGCCCACATCATATTGCTTCATTCAGACCAAAGTGCTGAGTTCTGGATGGTCACAGCGTTTCTTTCCTGTGTATGAAGG
This sequence comes from Perodicticus potto, assembly GCA_963574655.1. NCBI lineage: Eukaryota > Metazoa > Chordata > Mammalia > Primates > Lorisidae > Perodicticus > Perodicticus potto. Next base: position 3,313 of record CAUYRH010085352.1, read on the forward strand.
TCCACTGGGTGCCAGTAAAAGGACATAGGCAGTGACCAGCCATCAGGCTTGACCTGCCCTTCCCCCAAATCAGCCCTCAGACTTGTGTCACCATGAGAGTGACACGTGTGGAAGCTGGCACAGGTGCCTTGTGGATCATGGAGCCTCGTGCCGGTGACCACGCCTGGGAGGATGGGAGAGGAGGCTGGGTTCCTTTTAAAGGCATTTTCAGGGCAGAGCAGTCAGGTGAGGTGGAAGCAGGTGAACGGTCTGAGCCAGCAAGCTGAGAGGCCAGCATGTCCTCACGGGGCTGAGAGCAGTGATTCCCTCTCACCAGTGATGAGTGAGGACTCACATCACTTGGCCAGCCTGGGACACTTCTCACATAGCTTGCTTGAGGTGACACCTGGAGGTATAGAGGTAGGGTGGCGGAGTGGGGCCACAGGGGTGGGCTGGTGGGGTGGGGCGCAGGGGATTGGGTGGTGGGCGATTGTGCGGTTTGTGCCCGGCCTTCCCGGTCCTGCAGGAGTGCGCTCAGCTCCTCCCCTGCTCCGAGTCTCTGCCTAGCTCTTTGTCTCTTCAGTCAAAGGCCCTGAGTGTATCCTCCTGGGCTGCATGCTCTACCCTGTCCCCACCGCAGCCAACTCCTGCAGCCTCCTCATGGCTCCCGCTGGGGCTGCTGTCTGACACAGAGCCCTGGACCGCAGCCTGCCCATCCTCCCCGTGTCCTTCTCTTGCCCAAGGAGCCCTGTGACGATGCCATTCCAATAGCTACTTTGGGAATTTGTTCATTTGACCGAGAGACTGACTTGAAAGCTCAGAGAGAGGAGCGAGTCCCGTCCCCGCCCTTCATCCACTCACCCGCTTGCTCAGTTATCATGTTTGAGTCCCACACACGCTGTGATGGGTGTTGAGTTACAGGGGGGATCTCTCATCTCATGGAGCTGGGAGTTTAGGTGGGAGAGGGTGAAAGAAAGTAGTCGGGGACACAGGTAAATGGGCCATGGGTCTGAAACCGAGAGCAGAGGAGCCAGGGGAGGGGGAACAGGCCGGTGCAGAGTCCAGGAAGGGGTGCGGGCACAGCCCCACACGTCCAGGTCAGGACTGCAGCAGGGCTGGGTCAGACGGCCCCTCCAGTGCCTTCCCGACACCTGCAGCCTCTGGGAACGCCCTCGGCAGCTGGCCCTGCCCTCCCACTGGCTGCTTTTCACAGCCAGGCAGAAACCCTTTGCAGGGACACCCACCCACACAGGCGCCCATGTGACTGGGCGTGGGATTTCATTCTCAGGCGGTTGACAGGGATTGGATGCCCACTGGCCATGTCTACAACCTTGTGACTGTTGGGATAATTGAGGCCGGAGAATTTCTTCTGCTTCTCAGCAGCAGGAGAGTTGGGCTGGCCTGAGGGGCAATTAGAATGGTCTGCCCCAAGGACGCAGTCTGAGAGCGGTGGGGACTGCTGCAGAGCGCTGCTCTTCAAGGGCCATGCACACCTCGCGTGCTTCCCGTCACCCACTCACACTATAAAAGACTTCAGGTGTACACGTGTCCCCGTACTGGACCACAAGTTCTTTGTCTCTGTGACCGGCCTCTAGAGCAGGGTGCGGAGAAAAACCTGTCGCGAGTGTGGCACGTGGGGAGTGATCACAGAGCTGACATCTGCGTGGAGAGCTCTCACACTCACACCCACATGTGGCATTTGCTTTCTCACGCTGGGAGGCCACTGCTGGGCTTCCGGACTTCCCAGAAAATGGGACATGGGGCCTGGACACTGCTTGGATCCTCCTGCTAGAAGCTTCCATCCTGCAGGAGGGGCTGTCGCAGCACCAGCAGAAGAGTCAGGAGCTGGTGTCCAGAGCCCGAGTTCTGTCGTGGCTCGGCCCCGCCTGTGGCTCCAGGCTGCCTCTGAGGCGCTGGAAGGGGACAAAGTTCCTACAATAATGTCCGAAGTTTTCACCATTGAATTTCTTTTCCCAGTCCACCTCTTCTCCCTATCTGCCTTTTCTTTCGTGCCAAGATCATTTTCAAATTCAGAGAAGCCAGCCTGTGGGAATCAAGGCTGCTTCCCTGAGCGTAGTTCTTCACATCTCAGCATAGTTCTGTTCTCATGAAGAGAGAGGGAAAGGGCCGTGGTCTAATGAGGTAATAGGGAGGGAGGTGGTCCTCGTGGCAGAAGCTCGTTCCAGGCAACCCTTAGCCATGTCCGGGAACATTTGTGGTTGTCACCACAGTTAGAAGGTGAGTAGAGATGGGGGATGCTGTTAAATCCCGACAAGGCACAGGACAGCCCCCCAGGGGGCAGTGGTGCCACCGCTGAGAACCCCGAGGTGTCTGGCAAACCCCAAGGTGGGTGATGGATACCTTGGGGGTGTTTGAAGGTTCTAGGAAAGTGGGTTTTGCAGAGCAAGCCCCATTCATGTGAGCCTGAGGTCCCAGCTCCCACAGGTCAGGCGCCATCTTTTGAGTCAGAATATAGTGCCCAGCCCCCATCCCACTTTGATAGGAGGGTCGGTGGGTGAGCTAGGGACAGTGGAAAGCTCTGTCTGACATCTCACAAACACTAGGTAGCGTTTATTACCCCCACTCTCTGAGGAGAGCAAAACTTGCAGCTAGTAGCTCCCAGCTTAGAATTTGACTTCTCACGTCCAAGACAGTCCTAACAGAAACAGCGTGTGTGCATGTGCCCCTTCGTCCACGCACACAGCTTGAGAGCTGTGTTTGAGACGCTGTGATTAAGGAGGGGGCCGGAATAATCAGGATTTGCAATGCTTCTCGGTGGTGTCATCAGCCCTGACCCCCAACGGGACTATATTTGGAGACAGGGCCTCTAGGAAGACAATTACGGTTAAATGAGGTCATTAGGGTGGGGTCCTTCACAGAAGAGACGGCTCTTCTGCCACGTGGGGACACAGGAGAAAGCAGCCATCTGCAAACCCAGGGCAGAGGCCTCACCAGACTCCAACCCTGATGTCACCTTGACTTGCCCTTCCCGTTTCCAGATCGTGTGAGAATTGTTGTTTGTTTAAGCCCCTAGCCTGGGCATTTTGTTGGGAACCAGGTAACCCCCCAGGCCCATGAAGGAGTCAGTGAAGGTCCACTCAGAGCTTTCATCGCCTCTGCTCCTGCGGCCACCAAGGCCCCTGTCTGGTTTTGCTTATTTGGGGCTGTTTATTTTTTCAGCAATGACAAAGCTCAAGCCCAGTGCTCCTTCCCTGGGACCCTTGGCTTTGGAAACCATCCAAGGCGGCCCCTGGACAGAGACATATGAGCGAGGCTCCCAGAGCCACGCAGGATGAATGAAGTTGCTCTTTTGTCGCCAACATCGTTTTTCTCTGACAGCTTTTGGGAGCAGCCACAGAGGGGCGGGGGGCTGTGTGATCCAACAGGGGTGGGGAGACAGGTACCAGGTGAGGAGGCTCGTGCAAGTCCCACCCCTCACCAGTTCTCTCTGGCCACATGGGCAGCCAGGCTTGCATTTCCCTGGGTAATTTATTTTGATGTTGGCACCTCTCAGGACGCCCTCCCCACACGTGCCTGGCCGCGCAGCTGAGCTCCTCATTTCTGACCTGCAGGAAGTTATTGGTTTTTACTTTACCTGCCATCTGGACTCTTCTGCTGCTCAGAAAGCAGCACGTTGGCAAGTGGAAACTAAAATAGGCCTCAGCAGTCCCTTAGAGCTGGCGGTGTTCTCTGGAGAGCTGGCCACTTGTTCATTTTCATGCATGTGAATTTAACAAATATTTACAAGCGCCCGTTCAGTACCAAGGTCCCGTTCCAGATGCTGGGGGAGAGATCGGAAAACCCACCGGAGAACATCTGTGCCCCACATAGCTTTGGTTTGCACTGGGGGGTGATGGTGCAGAAAATGACAATCTAGACAAAGAAGTCAATAAGAAAAATGTCCGGCAGCGCCAGGTATTTTGAAGGCATGGAGCAAGGGGTGGTGGTGGGGATGGTGGAGTGAGCCCCTCCACGGGGGGCCGGGTGAGCAAAGCCAGACCCGCCTGTCAGGAAATAATCAGCCAGAGCAGGTGGGGCTGGGATCGGGTGTCCAGGCAGAGGGGGCAGCAGTGCAAAGGGCCTGGGCTAGTGTTGACCTCAGGGTTTTGGAGGAGCCCCAAGGATTTCACAGGGACCCTGGCACGATGCATGAGGGGAAAGAGAGAGAGGAGAGAGGGTTTGGAGAGAGGCAGGGGCCACCCCGAGGAGTGTGGAAGTCCAGGACAGCGGGAGGCCATGGTTCAGTCCACAGGTAAAAGGAGCTGACCTATTTATGGGGTGGCCTGAGGGCCATCTGGAAGCCCCAAGCCTGTCCAATCCGGGCTGCAGCTTCCTACCTGGTCTCTGGATTCTGCTCTTCCCTGAAGGGCCTGGTTTTAACAAAGTGGCCCGATGACACCACAACTGTCTCAACAGCCTCTCTAGGGGCTCCCGTTGCCTTTAGAAAACCAAGTCCTCTGCAAAGGGCCTTCCAGGTGCCCTGCGTGTGCCCTGCCCTGCCCCACCTCCCCTCCCCTCCCCTGGGGACTCATCCTGGCCCTCTCACCTTCACTCCCATCTTTTTTTCACTTTGTTTTTCCCAATGGCTCTTATCACTGTCAAAGAAAAAATTGTCCAGTGACACTAGTGAGAGTGTGTAGGGAAGGCTTTACTCAGGACCAACACAGTGGGGACAGGGACCCCAGCAGTGGGACCTCACGGAGGGAGAGACTGGGCTGGATCCCACACTCAGCACCGGCAAGTAGGGATTCACAGCCCAGGAGCAGGGCGAGGGGCGGGGGTGGAAACTTACAGGAGGCACCGGCAATGAGGAAGTCCTGCCTGAAGCCACCTAACAGGACTCTTGCTGGGGACAGGCCAGGGTGATGTGACCAGACACCGTCTGGGGGAGGGTGGAGAGGGACGGTTCCACCCAGAGAGCATCAGGCTGGCCAGATGGGGGTGGTTCTGACTGTTTAGCAGGTTCTTTGAAGGTTCTAGGAAAGTGGGTTTTACAGGAAGTGCACGGGGTGGGCCTAGAAGACCTCTCGGGAACCTGGTGGAAGTTGGGCCAAGCAGACAATCTTTGTGGTCAGCAAGGGACACGCTCAGGGCAGGGGCTGCTGTGTTCTCCCAGCTGGTCCCCTGCCTAGCAGGGCCGGGCCAGTGTCTGTGGGTCAGGTGTGATGGTCAGAGTCCTCCTGGGGCCAGGGTCTGGGGTGAAGCTGTGCGTTTGGGGAGAAGTAGTGAGGTCCAGATGCACTTTGAAGGCCTCGTCACATGGGGGTGGCAGGGTGTGGGGGAGACCCGCCAGGATGGCAGGAGCTGCAAAGCACGGTGAGGGGAATGGGGAGGACCCACCTGGAGTAGGGACTGGGTGGCTCTGCCTGGGCCTGTGCAACTTCACAACAGGGGCCCAGGCGGCCATGGGTGGAGGCGCTTGAGTCCAACTCTGAGGTTTGGGAGAGGCACGGAGCCTGCAGGTCTCAGTGGGGTCCATAGTCTGGGTGGGAGCACGAGGTAGGGAGGTGCAGCCCGGCCAGGAAGGGTGTCAGGAACAAGCCCAGGGGCATAGCCACATTTAGGCAGAGAAGAGCAAATGTTGATTTTCTCCCCAAGCAAATGACCCCAGGACCCAGCTAGCAGCCTGGATTCTGGGAATGACTGAGGCTAAGTAGGTGTGCAGAGAGGGGGGGGTCCCTGCACCATGCTGGGGACAAGGCACTGGGTGTTGTTGACCACACCACATTGAGCCACGGGTCCTTGGGGACATACTATCCTCTCACGCATGGCTGGGACTGTTTGGACCTCAAAGAGAGGGTTTCGGGAAGCCAAGCTATCGCTCTTCTGAAGACTGTGTACAAACCACCACGCGAATGTGTGTCCTGGGGCTTCTAGGTTTTTCTCCTGGCCCCTTCCCGTAAGAGTCTCCTTGCTCTGAGCTGTGCCAAAGGTGTGCTCTCGACCACAAATCCTGTGAGTCTCCCTAATGGGAAGACCGGGAAGCTTCGAGCCTGTTTCCTAGGGGACGTGCAATCAGCTTCCCTGAGACCTACTGCTATCTTTCTATTTTCCTCCCAGGCACTGGTATTTTATCTGGATTCCACCCCAGTCCTTCTGACCTGATTCCAATTTACTTGCTGGATTTTCTTATTTCCTCTCGACTCTGACTCTGATACATGAGGCTGTTTTATCACCAGGTGGTTTTAATCTTTGTGAGGTGACTTTTTGTGGTTTCCCCTTTTCTGTGTTTCCTTTGAGTTTCAGCCAACAGGAGTTGTGTTGTGTGAGGCACCTGGACTCCACAGGCTGTTTGTTGAATTATTGAAGGTGCTCCCCTATTATTCCTTTCCAGAAGTGTGACCTGCAGGGTAAGGTGACAGCCTACTGTGTGTCGAGTACAAGTGATCTTCAGAGGAGAAGCCGAGAAATTACAGTTTTGCCCCAGGAGAAGCTGTCTGTCAGTGGGGCCAGAGAACACTCACAGGACTTAAGACCCTAATGCAGATGTGGAACAACAGGTCACTGGAATGCTGTGAAGGAGGATTCCAGCCAGAGCAGGTGGAGCAGAAAGCACAAAGAAATAGGGAATTCTCAGCATTATTGAAACTTTTCATTGGTTCATTCATTTAGTCAGCAGATAAATGCTGGGCATTATTGTCTGTGCTGAAAATACAGCAAGGAATGTCACTCATCCCTCTATCCACCATCTGTCTATCCAGGCACATCTGTCCATCCATTCATCTTTCCACTCATTCATCATCCATCCATCCACCCCTCTGTTCATTGATTCATCCATTCACTCATTTACTATCTGTTCATCCACCCATCCACTCATCCCTCCATCCAACCATTTATCTATCCATTCACTTATCCATCATCTGTTCATCCATCCATCCACTCATCCATCTACGCATCTATCCATCTTCTCACCTGTTCATTTATTCATCCATCCATCCACTCATCCATCATCTATTCGCTCATCTGTTCATCACCCATCTACTCATCCATCCTTCTACTCATCCATCCTCTCATCCATCCTTTCATACATCCATCTACTTATTCATTTATCCACTCATCCATCTACCCATCCATTCATCTACTTGAACATCCATCTATCTACTCATCCATCTGTCCACTCGTCCACCCATCTATATGTCCATCTACTCATTCATTCATCCATCTATCCATCCGTCCATCCATCCATCCATCCATCCATCCATCCATCCATCTCCTTATCCATTTATCCACTCATCCATCCACTGATCCATTCGTCCACTCATCCATCCATCATCCACCCCTCTGTTCATTTATTCATCCATTCACTCATTTACCATCTCTTCATCCACCCATCCACTCATCCATCCATCCAACCATTTATCCATTCACTTATCCATCATCTGTTCATCCATCCATCCACTCATCCATCTATGCATCTATCCATCTTCTCACCCATTCGTTCATTTATTCATCCATCCATCCATCCATTCACTAATCCATCTTCTGTTCACTCATCTGTTCATCATCCATCTACTCATGCATCCTTCTACTCATCCATCTTTTCATCCATCCATCTACTTATCCATTTATCCACTCATCCATCTACCCATCCATTCATCTACTCAAACATCCATCTGTCTACTCATCCATCTATCCACTCATCCACCCATCCATATGTTCATCTACTCATCCATCCATCCATCCATCCATCCATCCATCCATCCATCCATCTCCTTATCCATTTATCCACTCATCCATCCACTGATCCATTCATCCACTCATCCATCCATCCCTCCAACCATCTATCCATCTCCTCATCCATCCATCCTTTCACTTATTCATTATCTGTTCATCTATCCATCTACTCATCCTCCACTCATCTATCCATCTTCTCATCTTTTCATTCATTCATTCATTCACTCATCCATCATCTGTTCACCCATCCATCCATCCATCCATCCACCCATTCATCCACCCTTTCATCCATCCATCTCCTTATCTATTTATCCACTCATCCATCCACTGATCCAATCATCCACTCAACCATCCATCCATACATCCACTCATCCATCCTCTCATCCATCCATCTACTCATCTGTCATCTATCCACTCATCTATTCATCTACTCATCCATCCATCCCTCCATGATTCCTTTTATACTAGACATTCTTTCAGGCACCACAGATATGGCCATAGATAAACAGTCTGCCCTCATGAAGCCTCTGTTGGTGGATAAGACAGATTAGCTTGCTAGAGGACAGAGGATGGAGTCCAAAGGATGTAAAGCCTCCCCCAAGTAACCAAGACTGTTTTAGATGGTGATAACTTCTGTGGAAAATAAAACAAAGTGACAAGAAAGAGGGTGCCTGAGGGGAAGGGTGGATTGTTTTTCCAATGAAAAAGCCACCCCAAGTCTGAGTCAATAGCTGACTCAATCCACACTCCCACCCTGGAGTGAACCACACCTTCAAATGGGTGCCCAGGACAAAACTAATCTCATTCTACCCATCGAGTGCTAACTTGGCACTAGGCATTAGAGGCTGAGAAGAGCTGTCTGTCACTCATAAGCCAGGAACTAAACAGCTGGTGTTTTCAGTCCCCAGGATAAAGACTGAATGAATAATAGATCTGGGAGCAACCTGTCAGCCAAAGGACAGGACTAAGCAAGGCTCCATTTTCACCTTCTCGGCTGCAGAAATCAATAAGGGATTAGACCTGGCTCCCGTCACTGCCATTGATTGATTGCAGAATTTCAAAGGATGTTAATTTTAAGACGGCAGCATTAGGGGACATTTCATTATCTCCCATTAGGACATCGAGAGCATCAGTATTTTAATCTGGGGACTGAATTATTTAGGGTCTGGCATTGACATACCTAATGAAATATGCTGCTTCTTTCTTTGGGGGGTTCCATATCTGGATATGGAAATTACTCATTAACAGAGAGAGAGTGAGTGTCCTTTATTAGGGCTGTTAAAGTGTTCTATTACTAATGATCTATAAAGGGAAGAAGCACTGATCAGACTCTACCAGGCACACTAGAACATTCGGGATGTCATTAATTTTAATGATCTGGTCCAAAATCACAGAGCTATTAAAATGAAACTTCAAGTTTGGGGTGAGAAGAGGAAATGCATTCTAAATTATTGCTAACGAGTGGGAAATATTTAAATCATGCTAAATTGACCTAAAAGTTTTGCCTAATCTCTCATCAGGTAGATTAGTTTAGTTTAGTTTGGGTTGTCCCCAGCTTGGCTGTACCTCTTTCCTTCTCCACACGGGACACTGCTTATACCTGCAGCCCATAGGCAAGCAGAATCTTGGACTGGGAGCAACAGAGTCACAGCTTTTACAGGCATCAAAGGCCAACTCACCCAACAGGTGATTCTGACCATTGTGGAGGGATATGAGGAACTCATAACTCAGCACCTTCGGGTGCCATCAGCTCAATAGCAGGGGGAGAACATCCCTGTGTTCTTGTCTGTGACCCTTGGATCTATGGTCAGGATAGGGGAGGGATGTTGTGAACACTCTGGTTAATGTTGTGATGACATTTAAGGAAACTCTGTTGGCCTAAATCACCAGATTGTAACCAGATGGCTCAGCCTCATTTCTGAGGTGGAGGGATGGGAACCAGAAGGGCCTCTGTGCCTACAAGTGGCCTGGCTGGCAGCCCCTGGTCTCAGAGGGGAAGGGGAAGAAAGGTGGAGGGAACTGGGGCATCAAAGTCCATCGTCAGTCAGCTACGTGGCCCAACCAAGGTGGGGCTTTGTGTCTCTCAGCCTTGGTTTCCACTCTCTTCTCAGCCTTTGGAACAAACCTTAATCTCCACCTCTTTAGAGAAGGCTACTAGGACCATCCTGTCCATGCAGGGGAGGACATCAAGGAACTTTGTGCTATTTTCAGATGACCTGGTCCCTGGCGCTTCCAACGGTGCTGTGCACATAGTAGGTGCTTAGTAACAGTGGATGGAATGCATGAGGTGAGTGAAGGGCCATCAGTGTGTCCATCTGCTCATCTCTGTAAGGTGGGGAGGCCAATGTCTGAGCCATCCTGGAAATGTGGACCAAGAGCATTTCTAGTAGTTTATAGTGAACAGTCACAGTCATCATGATGGCCTGTGGTTACATGGACCTGTGTTCTTTTCACTTCCTTATGTATTTTGTACTCTTCTCTGGTCACCATGGCAACCTGGTCAGAGTAGCTCGAGAATTCCCACTTACATAAAAATTGTAACTAAGACATAGTGAAGTCTGAGGGACTGAAATGAAGCCATGGACATAGTGAAGTCTGAGGGACTGAACTAAAGCCACGGTGCACACGGATGGTGCAATGATTCCTGCATTCGTGTGTCTTAGCAACTGATCTGGTTGCCTTGGAGCCCAACTCTGAGGGTACCTCTCACACTTTGCATTATCTGTACATAAAAATGGACCATGCGTGTATCTGAAAATCCTTTGTTTTTGGTTCATACATAGTGGCTGTATGTGGGAACTTCCCCATAAGCTCAAGCATACCCACGCACGACATGTGTGCACACAGCATGGTTGCTCTCTGCCACATCCATTGTCTACATGGAAGTGCTCTTCATGTGACCATGATTGGATGATTTGGGGGGAGTGCAGAACTCACTAGAGAGCCAAGCCCCGAAGATGGGACTGGTGATGGGAGGTGGATCCAGAGGCATGGGGGGCTGCGTTGCAGGACACGCAGCAGGGCTCCCTGCCCTTGGCATGAGTGCCGTGCTCTCTGTTCCTCACCCCATCCTTTTCCACATGGATGGACACAAGAAGAGTCTGGCTGCACCTGGGCTACACAGCAACTGAGAGTGGTCAGTGCAAGGTGTTCCACGGTCATGGTGGGTTGGAGAAAATGCAAATGTGCCATCAGGAGAACAAGCCTAGGCTGATCTGCTGGGACACAGGACCATGCAGAAGAGAACAATCTGGGTGGGACCCTTCTTGACTGGCTAATCTGTCCTTGATCAATACTTTGACCATAAGTGTGTGAGAGAGACCGGCTGAGATCAGCTGATCCCTGTCCAGATGGTAAAAATGTTTCCCAGCTGTCCTATAGACTTGTGAGATAAACAAATCTTTGTTTTAAGCTAGCTTATTCCAGGATGATTTGTTATGCAGCTTAGCTGACTGGTACATACTCATTGATTAAATATATCCTAGAGGTTTAAAGCTCAATCCTGGTGTCAGTGGGGAGCACATGGCTCCTTGTCTCAGGCAGAATATGATGTAGGAATGGACTCAGTTGAGTGTCCAATTAAATCTGGTACATGGTGAGATTAGGTGTGCCCAGCCTATGAAGTATAGACCCTGGGAAGATGAGGGAGAGAAAGCAGAAATCTAAGTCAGAGAGTCTGGAGGACATTTCCAAGTGTCTCTGCTATAGGACAAAGCAAAAGCAGAGGTCAAGGCATAGCCACAAGGGCAAGGGTGCTCCCCCAGCCACCTGCTGCATGCCACCCCAGCAAAGGAGGTCACGGTGCCCAAACCAAGCCTTTACCCAAGTCCCTTGCCACAAGCCTTGGAATAAAAAATGAAATATTCTTTTGGGCGATCTTAGTCATTATTTATTGTGATTGTGACAGGATGAACCAGTCAACTAGATTTGAGAGAAAGCTGTGGAGGGTGATTTGTTAAAGACAGTGCACCCCACATTTGGCAATGGACATGAAGAGCCATTTGGAGAAGGAAAATCAGCAATTTTCAATTAGCAAGAAATAAGAAATGGCTCCATGTCAATTAATATGATGTAACTGTGACCACAGAGACCAGGCCCTAGCACAGTGCTGGGCTGTGCGTGTGACAGGCGTTGCCAGCTCAGTGAGATACTGGCAGGAGCATGTGACAGCAGGTCACACAGCCCCAGCAGCTTCCATGAGGACCTGCAGGCCTGTTGTACGTAATGATAGGGTACCTAGAAAATGCATCTCGGGGCTTGGGTGCTCATCTCTTGTTACTGTTTGTTTCTTCTATTTTATACCAAATTTGCTTCACTATTTGTAAGGAATGTTCTCTCCACTGGGGGCCACCAAGCAACAAAAGTGAGGTGATGGCTCCATGTGTTAAGGGGAGAGGAGGGTGTCACAGTGTGCACAGGAAGTCATCACGGAATGAATTGTCAGAGAAAAGCCAGGGCCAAGGCTCCCTCCCTCCCTCCCTCCATTCCACCCCTGCACCCATCCACCTCCCTCTCTCCCTCTCTTGCCTCCTTGCCTTTCTTCCTTCCTCTCTGCCCTCTTCCTCCATCCCTCCCTTTCTCCCTCCCTTTCTTTCTTCTCCTTTCCCTCCCTCTTTTTCTCTCCCTCTTCTCTCTTGTTCTCCTTTTGTTTGCCAAGGAATTGGTCAGACCCAGGAGACTAGCCATGTGTGTGACCCTGAACTCCACAAGCACAGCTGGCTATTCCTGGGGGCTGACCCAGCAGTGTTCAGGGACCTCACAGCTCTCTCCCCACCGTGCTCAAAATGCAGGAAAAATCGGGCTGGGCCTAGGGTCCAGCATGCTCTGACCCACTGTCCCATCCAGCCCCTTTCTCTGCTCACCCCTCACACCAGATTTCCTCACCTGGCTGACTCCCCTCTGGGAGGAAACCCCATGTGCTGTGTGGTGGGGACGTGGCCTTCCGTGTGAGTTGTCTGTGGCTGGCCCCTGACAACACGAGTGCGGATCAAAAAGAACACCCAGAAACATTTGTAGCCATCTCGATTCAGTCTAATTTTTTTAAAATGGGGGTATCTTTTGCATGCCCATTTGTAGTTCATTTATCTAGTAATTAACACTTTAAGGAACATTTTCTGGGAGTCCTGGTCTGTGGTAGAGCAGTGCTTTCCTTGGGGACTGGAGAGGACAGAGGGGCCTCTGCCCACCTCTCTAAGGTTTGGATTCATTCTGGCTCTGGTGTCCCTAATGATGACAGTCAGGATGGAACAGAGGGAGGTGGCAAGTAGGGACACAGTGTCTTTGAAAATCTGGGAACCTCCGTGGCCTCTCCAGAGCACCCTATAAATGTGCCAGGGGCCATTTGAGGACTCTGGTGCCCCAGTGTCTCATTCCTACGGTGATCCAGTGTGTGTCACCCCTGCGGTGACCCTCTGAGGCACTTTGTGTGGTTGTTTTCATTTTGAAGAAGATACAGAAGAACAGACATGAAGAGAGAGACCTGGCAGACGTCACCGGGGCAGAAGCAGCTGCCCCAGGAGCTGTGTGTGTGCTTATGTGTCAGCGTGCACACATGCACGGGTGTGTTCATGTGTATGTGTGTGTGTGCATGTTTGTGTATGTGCAGGCTGCACATACACACGTGTGGGACTGTGCACGCACGTGTGGGTGGAGTGTGCTCATGTTCGCAGACAGGGTTTGTGAGGACATTGAATGTGACCATCTGATGAGAAAGCTACATGCCCCTTAACTGAGTTCTTGCTCCCTGGGCTCTGATGCCCTGGGCTCTAGGGCCTTGGCCGTAGCCCTCAAGGACAATGCAGGGGTGGAGGTGGGTGCACATGGTGGGTTTGCAGCTGGGGTGCTCAACTTTCTCCCTAAACCCCGGAGACCAAGAGAAGCAGGTTGCCCTTGCCTGGCTCCTGTGAGGGGTGGACGATGTCATCCTCCCATACTCCAGGGGAGGAAACATGAGAACTGAGGTGTCTGACGTCCTTGGGGGGAGGCGTCCCCACTGAGGTCCTCACCATCAGGACAGTTGTCAGCTCATCCGGGGCTTGTCTTCTGTGACCAGCGGACACCCGAGGAAACTGACGTGTCTGGCATGTTCTTTATCTTTACGTGATGGTCTGTTGCTAAATAAAGCTCAGAGCAATGTTTCCTACCACTGAGGCAGCATAGGGCCAGATGCAATCACAGCTGCTCCCCTGAGGCCTGTGCAGGGGGACTGGGAGGCAGGTGCCACATGCTTGCTCCCTTAGGGAACCCGACTCTCGTCACACTCTCCCCCCGCCTGTGCGGGACCCTGCCTCTGGAAGCAATCCCTCCCCGGCCCTGAGCTCCAGGCTGTTCCAGCCAGAGGGTGCAGCTGTCATCAGATGACTGTTCTTGACGCGGGAGAGAGGCTGGAGACCCAGGCCTAGCCAACCCACCTCCCTCCAGAATGCTTCCAGGGCCTTTTCTGCCACGGTTGGGAACATTTCCTTCCATATGTCTACAGACGCCTGAGCCCCCACCATCAGCCACAGCCAGAAAGGGCAAATAGGCTCTCTTCTGCTAATCCCGGTATCACCTCCCCAGGGTGGCTGGCTGGCCTCAGCGGATTGGAGCCTGGTTTAAGCTGAGTCACCCCCATATGTCTGATTCCTGCAGATTCAAGATGTGAGTGATGAACTCGCTCTCTTTTCTAGCAGGGCAGGAACCACAGCTGTATGCTTCCAAATCCCGTCTCCTCTGAGACAATGCCAATTTTAAAGCCTCAGTCACATCTCCTACCCCAACTCCCCCCAAAACATTAGCACACACTCAGAGGGCCAGAGCTGAGGGGGTGTCTGAGGCCTTTTTCCAGAGTTACTGGTACACTTGGGAGGGGAACATCAAATGTTTATTGAAACATGATTTTGGAAAACACAGTAGGGCTTGCAAATGCTTTGACCTCTGGAATCTGGGATTCTTTCTTGATCTCAGACACCTGCCTTTCCAGATGCTTGTTAATGTCTAACTGACCCCACGGTGCTCACAGAGTGACACAGCTCTGGGGAACACAGCCTCAGTCACTCCCTGGGGATTCCTAGGGACTGGCACATCTTTGGCTGGGACGGCTAGCAGGTGCACAGTGGGGAGGTGGGTCTATGGTCATGGGGGTCCCACCAGTAGCTGGGGGTGCAGGGAACGGCCCTCAGCCCACCCCCAGGAGGGACTTCTAGAGCTGTCAGCCTGTCCTGACCTTGTACCGGAGGCTTGGGTTGCAGCTGGGTTGTCAGGCCGAGGCGGGGGACTGAAACCTGGGGTCGTTGCCCAAAGCCATCCCATCCCCCACAGATATGAATGCCCATCACGCGCCCACGTTTTAGCACGAGGGTCCCTCCTTAGTGCAGAGCCACTGAGCCTCTGAGGTCGTCCCAACCACAGCCTGTATGGAGGAAGTGGGTGGAGAAGCTCCTACCCTGCTGGGCCGGGCCAGCAGCCCGGGCAGCCCGGGGCTCTGCCGGCACCCCACTTGGCTGACTCAGAATTCCTGTGCCTTGACTGGGCCATTACTGAGTAGGCTGAGTGCGTCCCGTGGCTCTGGCTTGCTGGGCAGATTGCCTGAAATCAGAGCTGATCACAGTAGGGGTTTTTATTTATTTTTTGGAGAAATACTGACATTTCCCAAAATAGTGGCCTTTCATTCAATTGACAGTCAGATCAGGAGCTGTTACAGCGATTGGTGCCTGGCAGGGGGCAGTCAGGGACAGAGCTCTTTGTGAACACATTTGTGTGCTAAGGAGGGTAGGGAGGGGACTTTTTCCAGGAGCATTTTGACACAGCCACCCTGTCCCCTATGGGGGCCACGGGACAGCAAGGGCTTTCTGCTCGTGCCACTTGGACATGCCACACATCCTCTTCCTGCAGGCCTGGGTCTCTGAACTGTGGACGCCACTCTGCTGGTCCATAGTTCATTTTAATTTCCTCTCCTTTGTTCATTTATCCACCTTTTCGACCATAAAACATGAGTCACAGATGAAAGCTGTGTTGTCAAAAGAAAGGCTAAAAAAAAAAAAAAAAAAAGGAAATGCAGAAAACATTTCCTATCTTTGAGGCAAATCAAGGGAGAAGGTAAAAATACCTGAAATAGCAGGCATTGAAAATAAAGAGCTTCTCCTGCGAGACTGTCTCCATGTCTGGAAGGCATTGACATTGGAAGTAACTGGACAGTTCTTGGGAGAGGGCTGAAGAAGAAGGTACCGAGAAGAGAGAACTATCCCATCAACACTTCACACCAAACTCTTTACAAAGAATTGTTTGAGAAGGCTTGCAGCCTGCTTTTGGGGAGCAACTCGCCGCATCCTCTGATGGCCACTTACACCCCTTCTACGTTGGTCCTCCCCAAGGACTCAGAGGGACACAGGCAGCTCCATTGACAGTGCAGACCCCTGACCAGGGCATCCTCCACCTTGCCCTGGTGGCCTCTCCATGAAGCCCTCAGCCACTCTGCAGCGGGGATGGAGTGCACTCAGAGGAGACCTCACAACACGCACCTGTCTCTATGAAGCCATCCTCCGACCAAGGGGATAATCCCTGGCTCCGTAGCTCTTCTCCCAGGGCTCTGTGAGATCTTCCAAGGAGCCAGCACTGTGCTGGTTCATCCATTGATCTATGTACCTGCAGAGATGGGGGTCCATGGAGTGTTCAGGGCTGAGGTCACAGCACAGAGAAATGACAAGTGGCCCAGCTTGTGAGGAAACGCCATCAGAAATGTTTCTCCTCCAGCAGAGCTGCGTGGGCTGGTGTCAGATCGCCAAAGACGCCACTTGGGGAGGACCACGGAGCCAGGCCAGGGCATTTGCGCATTTCCTTCAGGGGTTTTCTGGTTTCCCAGAGGGTCAGATTTATTGGTGAACACCCCAAATGCCATGGCTGAGTATTAGACTCAAACCAAAGAGCCTTTGGTTTTATAGCTTCTCTGGCAGAGAGAGAGTGAACGGAAGAAGCAGGTGACCGGGGCACACCAGTGCTTGAGCCTCCTGCTCCAACCACCTGCCAGCTCCCGGGCTCCTTCCTCCTTGTGACCCTGAGCATCGGTGACAGCAACACCGACTCATCCAAAGTGATTTCACCGCACTGCACGTCGGGTGCCTTGGCCCTCCTCCTTAGTAAGGGGGGTCACGGGAAGGAGGACTGAGCTGTGGGACACGTTCGGGGATCTCCAGAGCAAACAGATGGAGCAGGACTAGGGTCTTCCCAGAGCCTGGGAGCTTGGTCGGCCTCCAGGAGCGGAATACAGGAGTTGGCATTCGCCAGACGGACTGTGCCATGACGCACGTCTGTTGTGGGTGAATGGTATTGCCCAAAACAACATGTTTAAGTCCCCAGTCTTTGCAGATAATCAAGTAACATAAAGTCATGGGGGTGGACCCTAAACCCAGCAGTATGGGTGTTCTTCCCAGAAGACGGGACCTTGGGAGGAGCCACGAGTGTCTGGAGTGACACAGTCCACGAGCCCAGGGTGGCCACGCCCGGGAGCTGCGGGGCTGGGGAGATCCTGCCTAGAGCCCCGGGGATCCAGTGGCCCTGCCCACACCCTGACATGCCACTTCTGGTCTCCAGTACTGTGAGAGAATGAATTTCTATTGTTTTAAGCCGCCCAGTTTGCGCTACTTTGTGCTGGCAGGATGCACACAGCAGGACTCTTGACCTTGTTCCAACACGCCCCTTTTCTACAAGTTCTGCCCTGTAGTGACGGCCATCCAGCTGCCCAGGAGGAGCATCTCAGCAACAGCAGCCTTGCTCTTTCCCCATCATGTGCCCCCACCCCACTAATCAGCAGGTTTGGGGACTCCACTGCCCTCCCTTTCCTCCGAGCCTCACCCAGGCCTCTCCTGTCCTGGAGAACAAGCTCCCAGGCTCCCCAGCTTCCCTCCCGCCCTCCCAAATACTCCCTGGCAGCAGCAACAGGAACCCCAGTGAGGTCTGTACCCCCAGCCCACACCCCTCCCACGGACTCAGCAACGCTCCGGCTGCGGTAGCTGGGTTGCCCTGCTATAGTCCAACTCTAAGATGTTTTTAAAAGGCCTCACAGTTCTGCTGGACTGGAGTCAAGCCGGCCGGCCCCTGCTTCACACCCCTCTGCCTTTAGCAGCCCTGCGGAAGCCCCCTCAGTCCTCTGTGCTGCTTAACTCTGACCTTGATTCTTATTATAAATAAATGCTTCTCCTGCTCTTCCTTTGAATTTCGGTTGCTTCTCCATGGATTCCTCACTGGGAGAACGAGAACACTCCTCTCTGTGCTGTGCTCCCCAGCAAGATAACAACCCCCCAAAACACACAGTGCCCCGCCCCCACCCTCCCAGTAGCATAATTTGTGGTTAGATCAATATTCAGCATCTACATAATTATGTAATTATTATTCACAGCTGAGCCACAAAGTAATTCTGTGATTACATTTCCTTTCCCCATCAACAGTGTGTTTTCCCCAGAATGAGCACCTTTCAGGATTTGCACTGGTGAAGCTGGCAGGCACTGCCGCATGTTCCCGACAGCCGACCAGAGTTGGGGTGTCGCTCACGTTTGGGTCAGTAATCTCAGGGTGTCTGACAGTCCTGATTTTAGTTTTCTGGCGTCCCCTTCCGCCTCCCCACAATGTACCTATCAGTCTGGGTGGGACACCCAGACACTGTCATCCTAGGAACACCGTCACCTCTCCTGGAAACCTCTTCTCTGTCCTGGCATTCACATCGCACCTCATGGGAGCTGAGCATTTTGAGATCTCTCCAGTCTGGAGTTCCTGCGTCCCACCCTCACTCTGCACTCATACCTTATGAGGGGAGTGGCATAGGCTGGACTTTTTCCTTCTGGTCTTAAGATATTCTTCTAAGATCTTACGAGAAGTCCAACACCGTTTTGATCTGTTGTGTTAGTGCAACCAGCCTTCTAGAAGCTTTTATTACCCATTTCATCTCTTACTCCTCAGTGTTCTGAAATTGCATCACTGCACGGGTCTTTCCCGCTTATTTTTCTAGGTTCTCAGCCTAGCAACTCAAGTCCTTTCTGGAAAATTTTCTCCCTCGGATGTTCTGTGCTCCCTTCTTAGAACTCTGCTGAGGCAGTGTCAGGCCTCCCGAACTGATCTTCTAATTTTCTTCTCTGGATGTTTTCTGCCTCTCTGTATTTCTGTTCTATTTCCAGAAAATCTCTTCAACTTTATTTCCCTCTGCGTCTATTAAAATTTTAATCTCTACTAGCATATTTTTAATTTTTAAAAGCTTTTCCTTGTTCTCTGAATGTGTTCCTTTGTGAAAAGAGCCTTCTGTTCCCTTCTAAGGAGACAGTCTATTCCCTTGCATCTCGGATGTCATCAGTTTCGCACGAAGCTTCCTCCGGCTTTGTCATGGGCCTCCTCCGAGCTCCTCGCCTGGGTTGCTGGCTTTGTTCTCTATCATGTCAGAAGCTCTCCTAAAACAGTTCTGTGGTTCTATTTAAGAGTGAGGTGCAAACAAAAATAAAAATGCAAGATGGAAGCACCCCCAGCTCCCTGGAAGATTTGTGTACAGGGTGGGGCTGGTTCCCGGTGGGCCCGCATGGGGTGATGAGGCTGGCGGTGCCTCCATAGGAGAAGGGGACCTGTCGGCCACTGGCTGAAGCTCCTGGCCTCTGGGGTCATAGGCTTGATCGTCAGCAACGAGGGGCCAGAGAGAGAGATGGTGGCAGGCCCCAGCCTGTACTTATTTTTATTTCAGTGTTTTATCCCTGTCCTTAGGTGCACAGACACCTTAGAAAGGAGGAAGAGGGTCCCTTGGTTGCCTGTCTTGGGGCTGCACCGCTCCTGTGCACACTATCCCCTGTCTCCTCCAGCTTTACCTTCTGTTTTCACCCTTATTTTAGAATCCCCTGGCACACGGCATCTCCAAACCACCTGACTCTCTGCCTTTGATTCCCCCGGCCCTGCAGGCTTAGACCTCAATGTCTCTGTTGGCTAAGTCCATGATCCTCCACCATCAGTTCGTCCTCTTCCAAAACGCATCAACTCACTCCTCCTTATCCTCCCTGGATTTCCTCGTCCTGAGTGTTTACGCCTCCTTTTCCCCTTTGCTGTCATTTCGGTGGGTTCGGGAGAGGGGCAGTGATAAAGAAGCAGGTTCATCCGTCATCCTTAATTGGAAGCCACACTCACATTCTGTCATTCCCCATCCCGATCCTCCCTGTCCGGAACCTCCTACCTCAATGTCATAGGTGGTCTCTGTAGCTGGAGGTGCTCACAGCCTCACACTTTGTGAGTCTTTTTCCTGCCCTTTAGCTCAATTGCAATACCACTGAAGAGAGCCAGAGGCCTCATGTTGTACAAGGGTGGCTGCAAAAGTCCCTCTTCCAGGACAGCAGCCTGGGGGCTGCCTGGGCCTGCACATCAGCATAGCAAGTGAAACTGGGCAAAACCACAAACAAACTCGCTCTCTGGAAAAGCATCCTCAGGAGGAGCATTTGTCAAGATCATCCATCAGAAGTTGGTGAGAACAGAGAGCCAGCGGTGCTCGAGGTGGGGCCCACTGTCTCCTTCTCGCCTCCCCACCAGCCTAGTTCCTGTTGCTTGAGGAGCATTGGAACGCCCCCACCCCCCCGCCCAGTGCTCCTTTGGAATAGCAGGATTAGTGGCCAGAAATATAAGCTCATACCAAAAACTCGGCTGCTGCCCACCAAGGTCCAGTAGACGGGCCTGCACCTACTGGTGAGTAGGAGCCTGTGGACAGGTGTGGTGGGCAGGCTGGGCCTCTCCCCTCTGGGAGAAGACATGGGAAAGGGCATAAGGCAATGGCAATGAAATTCTCCCCATGTTCCCAGATGTTCTGACCCAGTCTCAGGGACTCTGCCTTTTGTATAACCTTGAGTCCTGGTGGGGAGGGGCAAGATGGCTGACTAGAAGCAACTCCCAAGAGAGGCTCCTGACCAAGGAGAAGGATAATGTCCAGAAAATGCCCAATTGAGCTGAAGACTGGGAGCCCAGCCGAGAGAGAAGTGATAGCTGCAGATCACCTCTGCTGGGGCAAGCTGCGACTCTAAGAAATCAAGCTTCAGGTACAAAATTCATCTGAAAGGAAAAGTATCCATGCCCTCCCTCAAGAAAGCTGTGGTCTTTTTTCCTTTCTGTTTCCTTTCCTTTTTTCTCTTCATCCTCTCCTGCGGGCTTTCTACAGATGAACAGTGAACTGTGGACCTCTTGGCCCACCCCATGGGAGAGTGCTGTGGGAAGTGCAGATTACTCACCCGCTGTGACTCTGAACACTCTCTCACTAGGCAAAAAATTTGAACTAAAGTTTTCCCAACCATTCTGAACTTCCAGTATACCCTTCCCCGCTTACCTGACAAATCAGAAGCCTAACCCCTGCTGAGACTGTGGGAGGAGGTTCTCGAGCAGCACCTCCACTCTCTGTCTGCTAGACCAAATGCCTCACCTGGCAAAGGATGCCGGGGTCAGCACCGAGCCTCCCCCTCCCCAACAGCCAGCCGCAGCCAGGAACCATAGTGTACAACCCTGCCACGGGCGGCTCCAGCTCAGCACCCAGGCCCTCCCAAATCCAGGAGCTGCAGAGGGCTGGAGTGACCCCGCCGTGGGCTGTGCTTTCTCGGCACCCAGGTCTGCCCCACTCCAGGGATTACGGTGGGTGGAAGCCACCCCGCCATGGGCCGTGCTGCCTCGGGTTCCAGGCCTGCCTCCTGCCCTTGACATGGGCGTACGGGAGAGACTCTGCTGGGAGTCGCGCTGCTTCAATACCCAGGCCTGCCCCACTCCAAGGACTCCTGCAAACACACGGGACTCCTCAGCAGGCCATGCTGCCAAGACCTCCAGCCTGCCTTGGCCAGTGCTGCCCCAGCCAGGGTCTCTGATAGCTTCACAACCCATGTCCTCCCTCCAGTGCCCTCCTTGCTTCCTCACTGGCCCCGTCCATCTGCTCAGGGACTCGGGAAGTCACGTGACCTGGTGCCCTCCCTCTGAAGTCCTCCCTACCTCTCTGCAGAGCCCTCCACCCAACCAGATACTGCTGGAGCCACCCACTCATGTTGCCAAAGCCACTGGGAGCCAGGCATTTACAGAACCATGGGCACCATCCCCAGCCCTGCTGCTGGACCCATGTGTCACACGCTCCACTCTGGAGCTGCTCCCACAGCCATAACTCCCTGGCTGGGGCAGCCCCAGAGGAGCTACACTAGGTCACTGCCTACAAATATCTTCCAACAATAGAGTGATCCTGCCAGGGTCCAATCTTGGAGAGACACCTCCTCAACTCTGAGGATGGCCAGAAGAAATGGTAAAAACTAATCATGGGGCGGAATCAATGGAAAAACTCTGGCAATATGAATAATCAGAGTGGATCAACTCCCCCAAGGAACGACAAGGTAGATACAGCACAAGATCCCTTGCATAAGCAAATGGCTGAGATGTCAGAAATTGAATTCAGGGTCTGGATAGCAAATAAGATCAGTGGAATGGAGGAAAAGATGGAATTAGAATTTCAAGCAGTAATCCAAAAGATGACCCAAAAGATGTCTCAAGAATTGAAGGAATTCAAAGACAAAATGACCAAAGATTTTGACACATTGAGACAAGAAGTTGCAGCCCTCAAAGATCTGAGAAACACAGTAGAATCCTTCAGCCACAGACTAGAGCAAGCAGAAGAAAGAATTTCTGACATTGAAGACAAAGCTTTTGAATGCTCCCAAACCTACAAAGAGGAAGAGAAATGAAAGGCAAAAACAGATCATTCCCTCAGACAGCTCTGGGATAACTCAAAGAAAACCAATATTCACCTTATAGGGATACCTAAAAATGATGAAGTGGCGTCACAAGGCACAGAGTCTCTTCTTTATGAGACTATGAAAGAGAACTTTCCAGACATGCCAAGAAATTCTGAAATTTAGATAGCAGACAGTTTCAGAACGCCACCATGACTCAACCCAAATAATTCATCCCCCAGGCACTTCATAATTAAGTTCACTAAAGTTAATATGAAGGAGAAAATTCTGAAAGCAGCCCAATGTAAGAAATCCATCACCTACAAGGGAAAGAATATTAGAATAATTGCAGATCTCTCAGATCAAACCTTTCAAGCTAGAAGAGAATGGCCATTGACTTTCAATCTCCTAAAACAAAATAACTTTCAACCTAGGATCCTATACCAGGCTAAACTGAGTTTCATTTATGATGAAGAAATTAAATACTTTAATGACATCCACATGTTGAGGAAATTTGCTGTAACTAAACCAGCTCTCTAAGATATTCTCAGACCTATTCTCCATAATGACCAGCATAATCCTTCACAAAAGTAAACTCACCCAGAAACTTTTTATCAAATTCCAACTTCTACAGTGATGAAAGGATTAAAAATGTCCACTGGACTTTCTAAAGATTTAT